>CACVKI010144401.1:0-12322 GCA_902732785.1 Trichogramma evanescens
AAAATAAATGAACATATGGTTTCGATAGGAAATTTTCTCAGCTTTCTCATGGTGTAGTTGGATTTTCCGATAAATTACATTTTCACCAGAAAAAGCGGACTTGAAGGTCTATTTTCTACTGAAGAAAATAGTAAAAGTCTAATTAGAAAAAGTAGTTTTAGCCACACTTACAAGAATAGATTTTATTAAATTGTTGAAGCTTTTTGTCGCACTTTTTTACTGAATAATATAGATATATATAACAGAATAATTAATATAAGTTCCTTTAATACATTCATTTATAAATAATAAAATATTTTTTTAATATTCAAAGAGAGTAATCTGCGCGCAAAATTCTTATGCACGAAGTAAGCTTTTCCAAAAAAAAGTAATTGGAATGAATTACGCTTTTCTCCACTCAGCATTTTTCGAAAAAGAGTAATCTACGTTATTTCCTCTTTCTAAAAGAGTAATTCGCACAGATTACTCTTTTAAGTTCTAGCGTTAAAGTGAAAGGAGTAAACTGCGTCATTTACTCTTTTAAAAAGAGTAAATGACGCAGTTTACTCCTTTGAGGTTCGAAAATTACTCTTTTGAGTTGAAGTCCTACCATAATATGGTGCTCGAAGCATGGTTGAGCACCATATTATGGTGCTAGAAGATACGGCTGACTAGCTCGCACACACGTAGCACAAATCATCTTGATGTTTACAATGTTTATGCACCTATACACAAATCTTTACAAATTCACATAAATACACATTAATACATATTAAGGTGCCTTTGAAGAAGGTAAGCATAAAGCTTGATCTTTCTTTTCGTTGATAGCCAAAAACTATTACCCGCACACGGCCCTGCTCGAACTCCACAGTCCAAAACGTTCGGAGTCTCGTGCGTATCTGTCTCTCGCAGTCGCGTTGCCGCAACTTGCTACGTGCTCTCACTGCTCACGCAGCACACCGCGACGCCACAACGAGCGCTCTGGTCGCTCGAGCACAACTCGTGACGATTGAGGGCTCAGCGCATACATTCCATGCCGCGACCATGCTTGGCCTTACTTATATTGATTCATAACAATATGAATTGTCTTAGTTATATTGAGTAGTATAAAATCCATTGTATAAATTGGTTATTTGCTGATGATGCGGATGATAAATATAATAGTCTGGACTTTGTTATTTAGAATTGATTAATCATCCGTTCTAAATCATTCTGAATACTTTTCATATAAAAAAAGGAGGCCTAACACGGTGAGCACGAGCACTGACTCAATCTTGAATCTGAGACAAATAGAAACTGAGTCTGGTGAAAGTAATCCGGAACTTTAAAATCCAGGAGAAAATAAAATGACATATAACTTACCTTCAGAAACTCCAAGCAAATCTTTTTCAAAGATCCTCTTAACTCAATCTCACTTCCATTAGAAATATTAAAATCGCTAGCACAGATGTTAATTACACACGCTAATTAGCGAAACCAAGGAATTCGAACATTAATCAGAAAAATCGCAAACATTATTGTTTTCATCACATAAATATATAGATTTTAATGTTCGCAAGGTAATCATGTTTCTTCGTAATGTGCTTTAATTATAACACATAGGACATTAAAATTAAATACGGTTACCAAAAGTTAAGGGACGGTACTTGAATTAGAAATATCACAAACATTATTAACTTTATCACGTGAAAAATATGGATTTTAATGTTTTTCACAGTAATATTAAAGTATAGAGTATATATAACTTCAATATATTTTGCTTGAATATTTACAAGTTGTATTGGGAAATTTTGATTTGTACTTTACAGCATTATCAATATTAAATCTTTAAATAACCATATATGAAACATGGTTTTTAATGCAAGTACTTGATTAATGATTGACTTAATGCTGTAAATGTCAACTAAATACTTAAAAATTAATGTGATGGTTAATAAATAATCAAGTTTTTGTACATGAAAAATTATTAGAGTACAAAATTGAAATTCAAGTGTACGTGTACACGAACTGTCATGTATATGTACATTAAAGTTTTGATTTTTACATGAACATTACTGTAAATGTAATTGAAATAGTATTAATGTACCATAACCTTAACATTCATGTACCGATGTACATGAAATGTACATTAAATTTCAACACAATTTTTACAGGTAATTAAAGTATGACGTATTCGTATATTCGCACACGGGTATAAATTTCGTTTGCAAAGTATTGAAAAGAATGAAAGATTTAATGTTTGACAGTGGATTCAACTTTTATTAATTGAGGTTCTTTACAGTTATGTGTGAATAGTGAATGTGCTAAGATATACCTTACATTCATTATCATTCGGATACTGCATAAGCATATAAAAATATTATCTGCACAAGAACCAAAGTAATTAAATCCAAAAAATTCGAATTTGATAAACCCCTCATCAGCCTCAATAAAATCGAATAAAGGTAATAATTCATCATTGCCACATTCTCCTATTAAGTTTTCACAAACATGGTGTTTACGAATATGTAGGTTGACACTAAATAATTTATGGTGACGGTGAACAACTCCATGTTTACAATTATTTTTGGCGTGTACTTCACTTTCAAGCTTAATTCGCATCGCGCATTCATAATTTTAAGATCTTTTATGTACTTTCGATTGGACCCGTGCTCGGCATAATTATCCAAAATTATTCCATCGCTGATTTGAGATGATAAGTCTTGCAATAAATCGCCAATGAAGCACATTAAAAAAATAGAAGTTGAACATACAATGAGCGTTACAAAATTTTTTTATTGACAAAGCTCCGTGTGTATTCCAACTAATCTGAAAATATTTATAAATCTTTAATTATACAAAACAAATTTTGAAAAAATTCCAAAAAACCATTCAAAAAAATATCTTTCAAGATGACATGATGAGTATAAAATTTCAGCAAGCAGACGTTCATTATTTCAAATCAAATTGAAACAATGCAACTAATATTCACTCGCATAATAAAATTTTACCATTCAGCTGAATTCAAGCAGTGACAATTACCTCTCCGATAGCGATTGTCCTAAAAATCAAAAATGCTCCGTATGAGCAATTAAGCACGAAGAAACTATAACGCACGACCTTGCACACCTCTGCGCCATACAACAAAGCTCTATTATGCCTTCGAATGATAGTGTGCAAGGTAGCTCTGTTTTTGCCCTGCAAATCTTGGACTGCCGTGTATACCATTTCGAAGTCTTTGCAAATTTGGCACAAAAAAGTGCACAAATAAATATCGAAAGATATCCAGGTCGGTAAGATGAAGGTGCTTGCTATGTACTCCATGATTAATATTGTGAAAAACCTAAAAAATAGTTAATCATATCTACACGGTGCATGCAAGATATTTTTACCAATTGTGAAGTATCCACACCCTAAATGTCAAAATATTTGTACGTACAAATATTACAATCCTAAACAAGGTTGACCCTTATGAAAAAATTTATTCATTGCCAAGCATTTTTTTTCTAAGAAAAATTTCGTTTAACAGCAAATATCAAGTATTAATTAAAAGAGGCTTTACTTTTATAAAGAACGTATAATTATCACAGAAAAATTTATAGTAGCTTGTGAACTATAAAAATCAGCTTTTTCAGTTTTCCTCTTTTGAAACAAGTTTTTTTTATTTACAGAAAAAAAAACAATTTACCGTCTGAAAATAATAAAATAATTAAAATTTCATCAAAGTAAATGATCAATTTTCTCCAAAAAGAGTGTTAAATTTTTATTATGAGATCTCACTCTGCGTAGAGATATTCTGTCATGTAACCAAAATAAGGTAATTTTCTGAAAAAGGATGGAAGAAGTATGTAAAACGACCCCCCGGACAAGTAACCAATAACCAAGAATTTGATCAAAAAACCCTGAATGAACCTCCACTTGGTGGTTATTTTCCATTCCTGTATGCTCAGTGATTGGACTGGCCCCGTTCTTTCCAATTCGATCGTATGATTAATCAAAGCGTAGATTTTTGGTCTTGAAAAAAAAATTTTTTCAATTAAAAATCAAACGTCAAGTGAATTTGTGTCTCATTGATTAACGATAAATTTCTGTAATACTTACATACTTTAAAAATAATATTAGATACACTCTTGTCATTGATGACGATACACCGCATAGAAGACTGATGATACTTTGAACATAATTTACATGATTACATTATCTTGATTAATATTTTTTCTCAAAGACCTTCTTGCCATGAAATTCCAAAAACTTCATGGAGACAATTACACAATATTGGGAATAAATTTATGTACTCTATGCAGTCCTCCTTAGATTCCGCTGTTAAAAATCCACTGATTAAATAAAGAAAAAGGGCCGTTACACAAAAGCTTGGCATCAGGTGATGCATCTTTCTCATAATATAATTGGGATAGTCTGATTCGTTGAAAGGCCAAGTTCCGCTTATTATCTGAATCAATTTAGAAAAATTGAATGGATCATAATTTTCAAAATTATCGTAGTCTATTTTTCTAAACTTTTCAGCGAATCTGTCTATCATTTTGATCGTTTCGAGAAAAAAGTAACTTTCAATTCGAGACCGAATACAACTGAAAATATTTTATAGCAGTTTATAGTTGAGAAATATCCATATAGTCCTGGAGCCAAAGGGGGGTCGGATCGGCCACGTGAAAAAGATGGATGAAACCATGTTATTCTTATGTATTTTTTTCTCGCTGAAACCGAATATCACGGTGGAAAGTCGCTCAGACTGCCCAAAAATTTGTTATAAACAAATATATTGCAAAATGAAGAAAATTAAATTTTTCTAAATTTTAAACCCATATTTGTGTTCTTTGAGCAATTTTAAGCAAAAACTGTCTCTTGTAAAATTTTCGTAAAATGACTATTTACCGTTTGATATTAGAATCACCTTAAAGATTAAGTTTTTAACTTTCAAATGATGGGTCTAAAATCGATCTAACTTTGTTATTTTAAAAGTTGTGGGTATTTGAAAATGGTCAAAAATGAGTATTTTTTCCTCTTTGAGTCTCAATATCTCGGTAAATAATCATTTTACGAAAATTTTACAAGAGACACTTTTTGCTTAAAATTGCCCAAAGAACACAAATATGGGTTTAAAATTTAGAAAAATTTAATTTTCTTCATTTTGCAATATATTTGTTTATAACAAATTTTTGGGCAGTCTGAGCGACTTCCCACCGTGATATTCGGTTTTAGCGGGAAAAAATACATAAAAATAACATGGTTTCATCCATCTTTTTCACGTGGCCGATCCGACCCCCCTTTGGCTCCAGGACTAATACGCTGTACAAAAGAAATAATTAAAAATATAACTCACGTGTAAATGAGTAGTACAATAAGTATGTGTAAGTGAAATTAAAAAATGAATTTATTGATTACCTTTGTTCGATATGATGAGAGGAGATGATGAGAGACTTGATACAAATTTGAACAACAATTTACAATTTCAACGGTGTTTGCCGCTTAGATTTATTTACAATCCGGAACAACCTTAATTTCTGTAACGCTTTTTTTAACAATAATTGCCATTAAATAGTGGATGTCCATTATATGGCCTTTATTATTTAAAAAAGCATTACAAAAATGGCGGGAAAATGTAGCGTCCAGGGTTTAATAACTAATTATTGAAGATAATTATTTTAATATTGATTTTGGTTCCGTTTAAAATTTCTAAAATAATTTTTTACATTAGTGAGACGTTATAGTTTTAGATGACTATACAACATAAAAGTTATCTGATTATCAGAAGCTTTAAAGAATTCAAAAGTTCATAAAATCCAAAAAATTCACGAAAAAAAAGCTTTAAAAAAGTATTTTAACTCAAGCAGAACTCTCATCTTTTTTAAAATTAATTCCATAAACTATTTGTATTTTATTCACAGATTGAAGCTTTTATTATTTGATTTTTTACTCGAGCATAGATTATATTGAATTTTACATGAAAAACCATTAATATTTTCAAACCATTTTTTTTGGGCCCACTAGAAAAATAATATATTATTAATATCGTGTCAACACAAATGCCTGCAGCAACAGAATAGAGGAAAATAAATTCTTATTTGATAAGACTTGATGAGACTTAAAGAAAGACCTTTATTTTTTTTTGCTACTTTTACAGAGCGTTTGATGTGCTTTGACTGCACAAAAAAATAAGTGGTGAGAGGTTGACTTTTGAGAATGAATCTAGATTCAAAGCAAAATTTTCTACGGTCATGTCAATGGGGAGCATGAAAGAAGTCCATTGCTATTTTGACTCGACTTTAAATTAATATTTTGAATGAGATTGAAATTGACTACCCATATACAAAGGAATCTGCTTATTATGACCACGTCGGGAAGGGTTATGGGGGCTGACCCATAGTATAAAACGGAAAAAATGTATTCAAAAATAGCACATGAAAATAACTGCAATGTATTTACTGCAATTAAATACGACATCGTTGAGAAAACAGTCAACTTTTAACGCCTTTAGTAGCAAACACTGTACCTCAATTTTAATTGTATATACTACACTTCTTTGAGGATATATAATTTGTAATATGTATCGACGAGTTCGGCTTTTCGCTAGCTACTAAACGCACTTCTGGTTTATTAGCAAGGGGACCTCAAGATTTTTGAAACTTCTTTCCCCTCCACCGGCAACTGACCCTTAGCTATAAATAGACGAAGTAGAATAGACGAATATGAAGTAAATAGCGAAGTAAAATGACACTCGCGTGCCACCAAAACCACAGCGAATAAATACTTCATTCATCCAGGTGCATAATTAGCTTACACACACCTGTGTGCATTGTGTGCAAAGAAACACATACATAAAAGAGAACTCTGGAAACCATGTTGAGGAACAGCAGCTCAACCGAATTTAGCTAATTGTGTTGAGCTGTGTGAGCCCAAAAATACAGTCCTCACAACTAAATGTTGCATCGTTGCTGAACGTTAAACTGTCAGATGTTGCTATGTTCATTTTAATGATTATTCTGGTTATGTTCACTTACAAATGCGTGATATTGTCGTGACGTGACTCAATTCACGTTTGTTGACATAGAAAAATATTGATTGAGCTGTATCAACTCAAAAAATTGCGTTAGCGGAACTACACATCGAATCGAGCTCGTATAACCCAAGATTGAGCTCTGCTAGCTCAACATGGTTTCCAGTGAAGCGAAGCAATACAACAATACATAAAGATATTATATTATAGGAATCAAGTTGAATCAGTCTTTGAAGTTGCCGCTGGTAGCAAAATATTTATGTCAGTTGCGTTAATATTTTGACAAATTATATGATATTTACAACCTAATACTATAAAAAGTCGCCCCAGCGCAAAAACCGTTAAAACTATCGTTTTCACGTAGGACTAAGCAACGTTTTTGCCTCTCGAGTTCATGAAACCGCGGGTTTTTGCACTGGGGCGACGAAATAGACATTTGAATCTCCTTTAAGCCCTTAACGCAGAGAGGACACGATATTGACATTTAATTTTGCAATCTTATCATGTCTCAATTGATACATCTATATTTGTTGAAATAAAAAATATCGTTTGTTAATAAAATATTGAGTTTAAGAAAAAAGTTTAAATGCCAAAAAAATCTTTTAATTGATCGTCGAAACTCGTGGCTTTTTCTACTTGCTGCATAATTGTTGTTATTATTAATTGAAGTTATTACACTTCTTGTTTTGTTAAATTTGTGTTGCATGTACCAGCTCTGTGAAGCTGGCACTTTTTTTCAAAAAAAAATATTGTTACTTATATCACTTGATGGGGAAAAAACCTCGTTCCAATGCTATAGAAAAAAATCTGCTACCCTTTTGGTTTATCAATTAAACAATAAAAATGATTAGGTCGCGACAAAACTTTATCATTATCTTATTGGGTAGCTAACAATTGAAACGCAATGAATTGTTTTTTAAATAATTCCTCGTTAACTGCTACTATTGTAGAGTTCAATAGATCTCGATTATTTGCTTTAATTAGGAAAATAATGATAATGTTAATATTCATATCTATATCATTACTAAATACCTGGAAGTGACGAAATCCATTATTCATATAGTTAACATCATTAATATTATGATAAGATTTTAAATTGTCATCAATTTGAATAAAGAGCACATGTTTTTTATAGAAAAATTGCTTTCTCCATATACGCGTTTTTAGCACGGTTGCTAGTTCGCAAACACTTTCTTATTCTAACGCGTTTTTGATTTTTAATTATAATTTTGACCGATGTTAATGGCAAATTATCTACTGAGTAAAGAAACATCGGGAGATGATATTCAAACTCAGAACAATTTTTTATGAGAAATGTACACGAACGAAAAATATGCCTCGACCTGGAGTCGAACCAGGACCTATCCGCCTATAGCCGGCGGACGCTATACCAATTCAGCTACCGAGGTCTTGGCAGATCAAGATGTTAATTGTTATTATATTTCAAATATAGACTTTTCATCCAGCTACGTATGATTAATTCATTAATTTTTATCTAACTTTGCTCCGTCAAAACATTTTCAGAGGATTTTTCTTTTTTGTGAATCAGCTTTTTTCTACACGTATTTTCAGAGGGTATTTTGGCAATTGTTCTTGATTTCTGATCAATCAGACTAGTTTTATACTCTTTGGACGTACTTATTGCTGCTTCACCTTTCTTTCTTGCCTTTGGTTTATCACTAGTTTTGTTGGGGGTTCAACGGAGATCATTTTTGCAGATGATTCCTGTGGGCTTTCTCTTGAATTTATGCTATCGTTGGAAGTCATTGAACTTGATTTGCAAGGTTGATCTCGGTATGCAAAATTGTTTTGCTGCATAACTCACAGAAGTACCTTGCATTGCAAGTTCCACCGCCTGGTACATGCACTCATCACTCCACGTTCTTTTGGTGTTCTTTTTTTTGTAATGTCGAACCATGTCGCAAAAATATTTGTTTAAACTTTTGTCTAAAAATTTTTTTGCGAATCGAGGTTAGGTACGCAGCGCATGCACTGTTATCGACAGGTGCCGCGCGAATGATAGTTGCGAATCAGTATGCTAAACATGCCCCGCTTTAGTTGCCAAACTTGCCCCATTTTTCAAACTTTTTCAAACTAATGAAAATAATGTTTAAATATAAAAATTAATAAAATAAAAAATTGACGGTTCAAGTTTGAAAGTTGTTCGACCTAAAAAAATTTTCATCCATTTTTGGTCAAATGGCAGCCAATCGAAATAATCAGAAAATGCATAAATTTAACTGATTATTATAATTCAATTATTTATTGCCTAAAATCACGAAACATAGAATTTTTTATTATAGAGTACGTATTTAACTAACGGCTCAAATTTTTTCAGATTTTTTTCTTCGCTAGAAAATTTTTTATTCAATGTTAAAAACTGCCCGTACTTCCACGCTTGCCCCGGTCTCCCCTACTTTTGTAAAGAGTGATTTCGAGCCCTTGTGAATAAATTAAGATTTGTTTAGTGTCGTTCTATTGTGCTGCAAGCCCGAGGAACTTCCGATTGTGGAACGTGGGTCCGACGCCGAAATAGAGTTCCGACTTCAGCCGGTGAGTACCTGAACGTCGATCACGCGGCCGTTAAATCTCTCTCTCAGCGCAAGCCCGTTCACGCCCGGTTCGGCGGAAGCCCACTCGTACTCTGTATACTTGGCCCACAGGCCCAAGTATACTACCAATTATATTTCAATCTTAACAATATTTAATCTTAATAAATTCTTATTTCATTCTTCTGTAATTCAGCCAGTTTCCACGAGTGGTTATTTCCACCCAAACCCTACAGCGTTCCTGTGTGTGTGTGTGTGTGTGTGTGTGTGTGATTGCATGTGTTGTAATTGGCTTACATGGCAACACTACGAACCCCCGCGAAGCTCAGCATTACATAACATTATTAACGAATAGCTTATCGCATAGTGTGCAAGTAATTATTTCATGATTGTTTTTATAATTCACCATAAGCCTTTGAAATAAGTCCTCGACTCCAGTCCAACAATTCATAGTGCATAGTAATGTATTCATGTCGTATTTCAATGGAAAATTGAGAGTGTTTAGTATATAAGCCCGATGCGTGTAAAAATTACCTTGGACTCCTTTGTTGAAATAGCTTCGTAAACATGACGCGTAACATCGATAATTTACTAATAATAACTGATTTTCGTATTTTCGTACTTAAGCATCAAACGAATTTGAAATGTTCATTGCATGGCATAATGGGCACCACCATCCATAGAAGTCAAACCATTTGTTTGACGATGAATACACTTGTCCTTTCTTAAAACTGTATGGACACTTGATACCAAAAGTAGAATTTAGTGCTCTTGTAATAGCTATTGTCAAACGATTAGGTATTAAAACTATTTTATTTGAGGGCTGATCAGTTTGAATGATGTCTTGCATAATGTTTATATTAAGACTGCACTGGCTTTCTATAATATCACATGCTCTTAATTTAGGATTTATTTTTTTACTCTTTTCAAATTCTTCATGGGCATTTGATACAAAAATGTTTTCACAACTAAAGGAATTTTCCTCACTTGACTCGTCTGATGATGGTGATGATGATTCCCTTTTCTCCTCTTCGAAAACACTGTTGTGATCACTTTCAACATTTTTGTTCACATTGTTTTGTTCACAGAAATTAGTTTCCAATCTACATAAAATGTTTTCAGTATTTTTTTTAACATACAGATATAAAGTTTGTGGCTTAATACTTATTTTTAACATTTTTGCAGCCTTTTCCCACTCACTTGTAGATGCAAATGTTTTTAGAGTAGCCGCGGGTGTAAAAATATTGCATTGCGTAAGAATACAGAATATAAGATACAAGAATGTATTATAATATTCTTCAGAATTGACCTTTTTACCTCCCATTATGAACAAATACAAGTTTGTATGTGCAGCAGATGTGCAGCAGACCCTTGCTTATATACGAAGCAGGCAAGCGTCTAAGGGAAACTCACCGATCTAACCTCAACAACTGAGGAACTCAGAAACTTTTAAATTGTAAATAACTTTTTCTTTTGGTTAAAGATATGGATAAAATAAAAAAAAAAACTGGCCCAAAGGCTTTTGTTGAAACTGAAGAAATAATTGAAGTGCTAAGAAATTTAATGATTTTTAATAGTAGTGGCAATTTGAAAATTAAAAGTGATCAAGTATGGACTGAAGCTGTTAAAAAATTAGAAAATAAAATTAAAGTTCTAAATTTATATCTCTCAAAATATTTTCTAGTTTTTTCTTCAGCGCTCTTTCTAAGTTTTTTAAATTCTTCTGTGATAAATGAAGACTTTGAATGAAGAGTTGATGAGTGATGATTGAAGAGTTTTGAATTATCTTTTTGAAAAAATTGTCTGTGCACTGCAATCTTTTGAGAGTATTACCCTCAACTTGACTGACTTGAAATAGAATAGAGTTTCTTAGTTCTTCTATAGATTTCAGTTGTTCACCTGCAGCATATTTCGACGCACCTTACGAAAAGTAGAGAGATTCAAATGTCTTACGAAAGGTAGGAAGTTTGAAATTTATTACGAAAACCAGGACATTTCACGCGATGTCTGAAGAAAGATAGGAAGTTATAGCTTTTTTGACGGAAACTACGGAATCTTAATTTTTTATGATGAAAACGAGGAAGTTTTACTTTTTAACAAGATAAGTAATTTTGATCATATATAGCAATATGTAGCAATAATGCTGATAGGTGTAATTGTGGAGAAGAACTTTTAATGAGAAAAAAAGCACATACGTATCTAATAATAATGGTTGAAAATATTGAAATTATAGATATTGATGACTTTCCAAGTTCAATTTTCATAGAAGGCGTACAATATTTGCTATGTGGCTTGATACGTAAGTGGCCAGCTGCGGATGGATGTACTCTTGATTATCATTCTGCATATATCAGAAATCTAAAAGGGGAGTAGAGAGGTTTCAAAAATGTACAGAGTAAAGTAGTTTGCCAACCGCCCAAAATGATTCAAATTATTATTTTACGTGAGGGCTTAATTAATCGAATTCATAATTTGTAAATTGAAAGCTCACGTCACTTTCTATCGCTTCAAAAATAGTTATATTCATAAATAGATTGTTGTACACATACATTGCGATATGTATACAAAAATTATATTACTTGTAAAAATCAACCTACTCTAAAGTATCGACGGTACTTTTATAATTGCTAAATATAAGTAACAACTGAGTTTATAAAAACACCATCAAATGCAATCATTTAGTTCATAGACTTGGAATTATCTATGCTTCTTTTGTAAACAAATTTATACTATTTAATGGTGAGTAAAATAAATTAGTTAATAAATCTTCCAAATTAAATAGCTATAAGTGTAATGGTAA
>CACVKI010144402.1:0-57509 GCA_902732785.1 Trichogramma evanescens
TTTTCACTTTTCAATGTACTCTTCAAAAGTACATAATTTGAGAAAAAAACATTTTTTGACCATCACCCTAACTATGGCTTAGCCCATATATACGTTATAGTCTACGTGTACATGCGTGAAGTATGTATAGGTGCTCCAGACACGCGGATGATATGTGAACGACGCTCGCGCGCGGATGCATATATTACACTTTCTAGTCGCTCCGCTTTCAGTTATCCGCAATTTTTTTCGCTTTTGCATATACGCCTCGCAGCAGCTCCCATTTTCGCATAATAATAATAGTGATGTTTACGAGTTGCGAGTGTGTATACGTGTGTGCATGCCGACGACTCTCGCACACGAGGTTTTTTAGACGCGTCGCGATCGGTGGTCATAACCAGGCGTGAGCTGCTGTTGCTGGATCGGCGCGGCTGCTCATTTTCACGCGCAATTAACATTATTAATTTATATTATCGTCTATTTATAATACTCTCGCGGTCTGGTGAGAACATAATGATATAAACAAAACGATTCGCGTTGCTTATGTACGCGGGTGCGCTCTTGGTATGTTTATTGAAAAGTCTTATTATAGACTCGCGGGTGATAAAATTGCGATGAAACGACCGACTCCTCGGTGAGAATCACTCGATTTTCACGCGGTCTATAGTCGCAGTAATAAAACTGTGGATTTCCGCGTCAAGCTATGTCATACATACACACGCACGTAAGCGCATATTGCACATAAGCTCGCAGAAAACAAATAAGTTTCAATAAACATCGCGCAAAATAATAAAGTAATAACGCGCGTTTACGTATATTATATAGCTTTTGCTTGTGTACGCGGCTGTGGCTGTGGCGCGCGATTGTCAGCGCGAGCTCGCGAATTAATTATTTATCTATACGGCTTATTGTATTGTCTACGCGCCCGTGTGTCCTATAAAACAATCGAAACTACGAGCGCGTTTGCAGCTGCGCAAATTTGAGAAATCATTTTGTCGATCGATCGATCGCAATATGTGTTGTGCCGCCTGCGAGCTGCACAAATCACGCGATATAATATGCATGCATGCGGCACGTCCGAGACACAATGCAAACATACCTCAACACATACGAGAATGCGCGCGGAGCTTGCGAACACACATAAACGTCGAGAAGAAAAAAAAAATTGAAGTAAAGGTTTGAATTCGAATGGCTCACCGAAGCCATATTCGAGTTAGTGGTACACACGAACCTCGATATACCTACATGGCAAATAATATATATAAAAGACCGGTCACTGCTGCTGCTGTTGCCGCTGTCTTATTTCGCGCTAGCTCGCGAACGTGTCCTTGTGTCCCTTTCGTGTATAAAAAAATATGTGTATAGGAGGTAGTATAGCGCGCGCGTTCCGTTTTGCCGATTATCGAAACGGAACCAGTAGCAGCAGCGCCAGTGGCGGCAGTGAGATTTTCGCAACAGACACACACACACAACATTCGTGTGCCGCGCGGCGAGCGCCATAGGCCTTGACTGAGCTGCGTACTTGCGCGTATCACACAACCCGCGCCGAGACTTTTTTTTCTTCTACTGTGTGCCCGTTGTCTCTTTCGCGCATTGTATTTATTGTACGACGCGCTTATATATCGACGACGGAATTGGCAATGTAAATGCGTGAAGCCTTCGATTATTATAAGGTTGCCGCGCGTTCTTCGTAAAATGGGAATGATTTTCTTTCATAGTACAGCGACGAAGCAACGATCTTTTTTTTTATAGTCAAGTTAATAGAGTAAGTATAAGAAGAAGCTCCTTTCTAATATGGGTGCCAAATTATAACGACTCGTGTAAAATGTGGCAAAATGATGACTACCACTACGTGATGTGAATAAATTGTATGCTTATTGTATCCTTTATACGATTATTATGACTTTTCCACTTGCAGATTTACAGGTAAAAGTACTTCGCCATCTAGTGGTGGAGGTTGTAAGTAAAAGTCGCCAAAAACTGAATTTTAGAACATTTAAAACGGAAATTTTTTTATTTTCAGGCCTTTATTAATGTTGCGCATTGGCAGACTTGCATAGTAACTTCAAAATTCTGTACCTTCAGTATTTACAAAATATTTGCATAAATTGATTCATTTGCAGCTTGGAATCGCCCAAGTGATCGTTCACGTCGCGCCCATCATAGACTCACGAGATAGAGAATTACTAGAGGTGTCGTGCATACAATGCACTGCAACTATATAGTCGAGCGCATGGCGCGTAAATTTGCGCGCGCCAATATGAGCTTCAAGCAGCGTATACAAACGCGCGCGCACCCCATAATCATTACATCGAATCGATAATGGATTCTCTCTCGCGACTACAACAATGCGCAGCTGTATAATGTGTATCTGTATGGTATTACGTATGAGCGCACAATATACATCTTTATAAATGCGCCGCGCATCCTGGCTGGAACGAACGAATTTCTAATCTGTCGAGATAATCGAATGCTAATGAAGAACTCTCGGGCCGTCGCCGCGCGCTTACATGTATGTAACCGATCGTCGACGAGCTGCTTCCGCGTCAAAGCTCAATATATTATAACATCTTTTCTATGTACGCGAGCAGCGGAATAGCTCGAGAGTCTATGGATATACACATAACGTATGTACGCAGAGTCGAGTGTGTGTGCGCGCGTCGAATCGATTTGCCGGTATATTTATATAAATTGGATATGTGTATATAATGTACATACTCGGTAACTAGTGCCGCGTCTATTGTGGCTGAAAGTTCGCTTTCACGCGCGCGAATTCCGATCCTTGTATAGGACACGCGGCTAATTTTCGAAAATCATGCAGAGATAATATTTTGTAGAAAAATTATAACTCGAGCCTGTATAACGAGGCCTGATATATTTTAGAGCTCGTTTGAATATATAATTTATCGGCGCACGTGTAGACAAGACACTGAGTATGTACGCGTGTGCCGCTGTTGTTGTATTCTACATACGATGAGGTGACGACAACGAGCACGGCAGTGAAATTTTTATGTGTTTTTTTTCGCCGATCTCGATACCTATATAAATAGATGAGTTTACGATATGATGACCGCGAGCCCATACATAATAAGCATCGATTTCTCGCGCGAGCTCGCGGGAAAGCTCGTTGCGAATAATTTTACTATCGAAATCCTATATGATCTTTTTTAGTACGTCTTAGAATCGTCACCTTTTAAATTTTAATACCTCTAAATTTGCTCGCGACAAAAAGAGGATTCGGCTTATTCGATTCCGTCAATCGCATGAACCGTACCGATGAGACGCTGCGCGCGTGTGCCAGACTCGCGCTTAAAATTACACAAGCTCGCGCATCCAAGATATTGTACGTGCTGCGAAACGATACGTGCGTATATGAAATAATATTCTTATATGCGCCGATGAGTCCGCGTGTGCTAATCACACGCGAGCATATAAACGCGAGTTCCGCTGCTGGGGTTTCGCAACGTCGCCGAGTTAACGGCGGAATTCTTCTTTTTTTTTTTTTGCCTTTTTCATTTTGCAAAATGACAATCAAGCTGGCGAACAAACAGCAGCAGCTGAAACATAGCGTTTACAATCTCATAAATTTGGAGCGTATAGCTCGCGCGTAATGCGCGTCGAGATGTCGAGTCCTCCCCGCTGTGCAGCTATATGCACGCAGTCGGTCGGTCTGCGCGCACACAATTTAATTATCAGCTGCGACGATTAATGATTGAAGATGCGCGCGTTTATGCGTGATTCATTTTTGCGATGCATATACACATGATGCGCGATCGATACATACGCAATATGTATTCGCTCACGCTGAGAGCTGCCGAGCTCGTATCAAAAACGCAACCACTCGCAGGCTTACGGAAGATATTATCGTTTAAAGTGTGCGTGTGCCGTCATTACGACGAATAGAACTCGATTGTCGGGAAGTCGTTGCGCGCCTCGCGCGTTTTGATTCATGATTTAGGAACATTGATCAAGGACTCGGGTCGGAATTTGCAAAGCGCGCGCAACGCATTGAATTTAAAAAAAATGAAAAAATTCAAAAAAATAAGCGCGAGAAAGTCTTGTAAACGCGCCTTTATCGATATCGTAATTAATGCAACACACTGCAGCTGCTGCCTGCTGCTACGTGCCGATAGCTTTCTAATTATTTGATATCATTTTTGTCTCTACGCGCGGAGCAAAGACGTCGATACAATGCGCGCGCACTTGTACGGCCGAAAAATGACCGATCTCCGCATCGTATACATTTATAATGTATATCGCGAAATTAGAAAGTTTACCGAAAGCTCAATGTCAAAAGTATATAACTCGCGTTTACCGGATTCAAGAATCGAGTATGTCTATAGCGCATATCCTTTATCGAATCGTTCACGTTCTTTTTTCTTCTTTTTTTTTTTAATTGAGCTCCTAGTTGCGACGAGCTCGGAATTATGACAACGAGGAAACGATAGCCGTCGTTCGTATGTATATGAATTTTCAGTCGTCAAGCGAATTGTTCGCTATATCGCCAATTACCGTATGAATTATGCATGAAAAAAAAATCTCCTTTTTATCCGTTATTCATCGCTTATTAGATATGAATTTTTCTTCTTTTTTTCTGGAAAAGTTTACCTATCAAGCTGTGCACGCATACGTTAAAACAATGCCTGACTCGTTGATACCTCGAGGTACAATTCCATAAATAATCCATAAACCTAAAACTCATCGTTGATTTCGACGAAAATACTATATTAAAGCTCTCGGGTACTTTCCATCGCACGTGGTATATTAAACGTCTTATCCGCACTTGCGGTCGCGAAAAACATATCCTGGGCGTTCGAATCGCGCTCATCCTCTTACAAGAACTGGATATACGTCCTCATAATGTACAAAGTCTCATCCTCGAAGGTCTCTCACGAACGCTGCGAGATTTTCGCGTCGCGTATCGCACACGTATATACGAACACTGCTGCACCGCCTGCAGGCGTATAAGCGTAGAAAGCGAGATGCAACAATGTTTTCATTCTTTGCTCGTACGTATGCACCCATCCTTTTTTTTCTCACACCCGTCAAGGCCAAGGAGACTCTCAATTATCACTTTTTCACCTGCCAGCCTGTGTTACATATATAATATATATACTAAAAAGTTCAAGTTCCCAAAGTCACTGCTGCTGTTGTTGTGGCTGCTGCTGCCTCGTCTGCCTCTCTGACTTTGAAGCCACTCAAATTAGAAGTGATTTTCATAATTATCGCTGCCAGCTTCTTCATTTGCACACAGCAGCAGCCGCAGCAGCCTCTCAAAGTCTTGTTATTAAACCGTTTAATATTGCACCATTTACCATTTTACATAATGTACATTAGAGCCGCGGACGGATTTGACGTGTTGTGTGGTTCAGCTATATAGTTCGGGACGCTGTAGGCTATCGCCAAGGTGTCTCGCGCGCGCAGAGGACTTTTATTTTATTGCCGCGCGAATATATTTATGCACCTTGTTAAAATACACGAGATAATAGCCCTGCGCTCTGCGCAGCAGCAGCGGCCGATTGAATTAAATTGTAATTATGCGTAGTTAATTGGAACGCGCGCCACGGCGTTGAACCAATTTTTCATCATGCAAATGTATAATTATCTTATTGGTGCATTGGATGTGTGGGCATAATGTTCGCGCGCTCGACAGCACGCTGCGTCCGATTGATTGTTGAAATAACATTCGACACACTGTCCGAAGGGGTAGCGGTCGGCGGGTCGACTTTGAAGAAAAAGGCGCGCGAGCAGTTTAACGCGTCCGTTTGGCTATGTAGAAAAGTAGTATTAGCGTTGCCTGCAAAATCGTGCACGAACGATGAGTCACATATCACACACACGTTGTATTGCATATTATACACCGCGAAAATTAATGTGAATTTAAGGTTTTTTTCTGTCCAAGTTCATTCGAAATGCGCTGCTGATGCCGATGCTCTGAATTTTATTGGGAAAAAAGGTATGAGTCATGATTTATGTAATCGCATTATTTATTGTCATCGAAGAATAAATAATGATAATGTATACCTCATAATGGTACGAATATTGCTCCAAATGCGACGCATGATGAATATTAACGGATGCCGCTTGCGCGCGGCAGCCGCCAGGTATACTTTATATGACTAAGAACCGATCTGCTTTTTAAATTCATAAAAAATCGCGGAATAATTGATCGCTACCATACGCTGTCAGTGAGCGAAGACGAGCCATATAATAATATCCCTCTTAATTGAGTGTAATGCCGACCGCAAGACAAGAAAATGCTCTCGAAACTTTAGATCCGTTTACAACATTTTATTTTTGCGCGCGAGCTATGGTGTCTCTTTTCGAGTGGAATCGAGAGTAAGAGAACGAAGCAAATCTGAAAATCCCGCCCGTTGCCATGATTCTGGAAGAGTACTGTATAAAAAAAAAATCACGTATCGTCTGCGAATATAAAATTTTTTACAAGTCACGTTATACCTGTGCTCACTTCCTCTATCCATAATTATTATTTTCTCGCGCGTACACGTGTATGTGTAGCAAAGTTCAGGATTTATGTGCACGAATTTAATTAATAATTTTTTTTTTCCAAAAAATTGATCACGCAAAAAGTAGATGAACACAAACGAACAGGTACACAAAATTCAATGCTACGCAGTCTGGCACGTGTTTCCAAAATAATATCAATTGGAAAAAAAGAAACATAAAAAACAATTTTTTGGTTTAAAAATAGTTCGATCGCTTCAGGTGATATGATACCATGCATCATATCAGTGTTAATAATAAAACGCTGGTGCGCTCCTCGATATTTTTACACGTTTTACCCTGCTACATTATGAAGTATTTTGAGTCATGCGAAGTTTTTTAGACTAAGATGTGTAATGTATACATTACCGATCTTTTACTTCTGAGATTTGAAATTTGTTGAAAATTTAAAAAAAATCATCTTTTCACTCTTACGTGTCTAATCACGCGTAGTTTTAATCTCGGATAATCACCAGAAACTTATTAAATGCATATCACCTAAAAACTCGTTTCATTAATACCTGTTACGTAAGACATTAGCACATTTTGAGGCTTTTGGTTTTTTTCGAGAGTTATTAGGTTATTCAATGAGAGTACACAATTGACCCAGTAGCCGATAGCGCGCACGCGAATTTTTTAAATATTTACTTTTTAGTATACCGGCCTGTAGTAATATTCCGCCAGCGAATATGATAACTTGTCCGCGGAATATTTTATTGTTTATTTCGCGGTTTGCAAATCTCTCGCTTCATAAAAAAAATGCCGCTAATGAGTTCATTAACACTCCATATGACAAGTACTCAGCATAATTTATTGGATTAAACATGTAAATTTGACATTGAAAAATCGTTTCGGAAAAAGAAGTTCAAAGTTACGAAAAAAAAAACACAACAAGAACTTGCTCGTGGATTGTTTTGTCTCTGCGTATAGTAGAGTAACTTACTACTACTACTAGCAACCACTATAGGCCTCACTCCTGTACATGGCGTGCTTCGCTGCGACGACTAATACACATTCTGCGGTGGGAAAAAGCCAACGATCGAGGCTCGCGATATATATTTACCAACTCCGAACTCCGATTCCAATTAGCCCGCCTATATCTACATGGTCCCAAGCCGAGAGTGAAAAGCGATTATATGCAGGTTTATATTCGCCGGACATGGCGCGTGCTCTTTTCTCTCTCTCTCTCTCTCTCTTGGCTATACGTTGCACAATCGGTCGGGGTGCGCGCGTTCGAACTCTTGTGTGTGTGTGTATGTGCTATATTATAATACGTATATAATCTAAAGCCCGGTTCTGAACTTAAACTTACGTAAGGCCAAGCGATAAATTATTTTTGTCAAAGAAAGAAAAAAGGGAGGTGCACAATTGCACGCCGTTTGTTCTTTATATGGCAAATAGAATTTCACTTATTTTTTCGCGCCATTTGTTTTGTTTTTCTCATTAACGAAGGCAAGTTGCATCGGCGATGAAAAAAATTACTCAACTTGGTAGAGGTTAACTGTCATTGATCGATTTTGTTGTAATGGGTCGGATTTATTGTAAAGGCTGCACTAAAAAAACCTTTAGGGTACTGTAAAACAAACATTAAAATTAAAGTAACCAATATTGACATTTATTCAACGTACTTTCACATTAAAGCTACGTTGAGAATGATGAAGAAGTACTTATTGGTTTTATTACATGAAGTGCACGAAAAATTCGGAAAAAACAATCACATGCATTATTATGCAAATATAAACGGAAAAAATTTCAATCTATTCTCAAACTGAAACATTTCAATTGTAATTATTGTTTTAATATTGATTTAGTTTTTACATCATTGCGGGTTCAAATGCATGAAAATTGGATGATAATTAATGTCAGTCTCTGACACTAAATGGCGAGTACCTTCATGCATGAATCTGCAAGAACCAAAGATAAAGTAATTGTATAAGTAGAAGCAAGAGTTTTCGAAAATTTCGTTTCTGTCATAGAAGCCTCGTTTTTTTATTAAAATTTCAATATGTTGTGTTTTTATAGAAAAGTACTAAACACCTGTTAAAATCAAGAATTAACCTAAATAATAATTTATTTTTTCTTAATCAATGTAAAGATTCTTCAAAACAGTATGAAAATTCAAAAAAGGGCATAAAAATATTTTGCAATTATTATATTTGATCGATACGTTAAACAGACCAAAGAAAAAAGTCCAAGGAAGTGTTTGCAAAAAGCGCCGCTTTATATCGACTTAAAACCTAATTGATTTAATTGTGAGACATAATTGTGATGGAAAAAAAGATCGCATTCATGTAAGAGTGAAAGTGTCGGGTGCGATTGTGATTATATTACTTAAAAGTTTTCATACATAGAATCAGGTGTACGAGGTAATTTGCTAACTCTTATAATTTTAGTCGGCATAACAGTATCCTATGAAAATGAGGATAATTGAGATACAATTATTGGTTACATCTCGGATGTTTAAACGTTTTCGATTCTTTCTAGCTATCGAATACACACATCGGCCTCGTCAAGGATCGTTTCGTCGTCGTTGTCGTCGACGACGTGCCCCTTCGACGTGACGAAAGACACGTAGCATAGGCTTATCACGTGGAAAAAAATTGGCAAACAATTTGTCGAATTTCATGACGTTAAGAAGCCGCGCGTCGCGAAGAAAAGAAAAAAGAAAAGAAAGAGCGAGAGAGAGATAGAAAAAAAGGTCGGCCCCGTCGCGATATTTGCAATATCGTCTGTGCGCGGCGGCTCGCGGCAGACGGGCCCAGCCGCGAGTAATTAGCGTTCATCATAATACACGCGCTCATTGAAGTATGACACTGTATTATATACACACATAGGCACGCGTGTAAAATAGTAGTAGTAGTAGTAGAAGTAGCTGGTGCGGTGCGTCATCTAAGCACTATATACACGGGCTCAGTCGGCGGCACCTGGCCGTGGTATTACACTACAATATTCTGTAAGGATGAAGCAATTCGCTGCTGCTGCTGCTGCGCGCGAGGTAGCAGCGGCATAAGCAGCAACGGCCAGGCACAAGCACAGGCAGCAGCAGCAGCAGCAGCAACTCAACCCACTCCTCTCTCTTTTTACCCAAGCTGCGAATGTATATGCTACACTATGTAGCCATGCGAAATATATAGGCCTGTGCGACTCGGCGCGCACAGTCTTATACACTACTACTACCGATCTCGAGAAACCAACGCGCGACGACGTTGCTGTGTGTGTTTTGTGCTGCAGCGTCAGCGGCACAGCGCAGTTCTCGATCGGCTCGCGCGGCCTGTGGAGATCGTTCCCTCGGCAGTGTGTGCGACTCTTTCTCTCTCGCTGTATATCTGCCGTGTGTGCGTTACAAACAATATACATTCGAGTCCGTCGCAGCAGTAGTTTGCCGACTCTCGACGAGCTCGTATCTCCTCGACGTCGTCGTCGTCGTGGTCGTGGTTGTGGTCGCCGTCAGCGACGGGAGTAGAGTGCGTGCATGTACACGGACTGACAGACACGCTCTCTTCGCTCTCTCTTTCAGCTCGTTTCGTGTGTACACATAATATTACTTATACTGGCTGCTATACATAACGAGCAGATCGAAACGAGCCTGCGTACGCACACACATGCACGCGAGCGTATATAAATATTGTCATTGCGGCGGCCCGCGTTTCTCAACTTTTTGAGCGGTGCGCGCGCGCCTTTATAAGAGGTATATCATACGTATACCGATTTTATTTTAATTTTTTTTCCACCGATACCGGAAATTCTCGGGCCGATTTTCTCTTGTATCTCGAGAAAATCGAGCTGGTTCGAGGAGGAGGAGAGAGAGAATGTCGCTTATCTCGAGAAATAATCGATAGTTAACGATCGTGCGCAGATCGGTATCGGATCACTTGTGTGCCATTCCAATAAAAAGAGAGATAGAACGAGAGGAGGCTCCGTAATACACAGTGAAAATTGAGTGATTTTTCACTTCATCTGCAAGGAGGGCCTGTGTGGACCGGTGCCCCAGGCCGACTAGTCAAGCAAATAAGTTTTAGTTTCTATAAATCGGTAAAATCGGTATACTGCGATCGTTTAACAAAGTGTGCATCGCTGCTAAATATTCGTAAAAAGTGCGTCACATGTATAAAAAGTGCGTGATTTGCCATATACACACACACGATAAAGGGAAATTCGTCGCTCGATCGATGCTACTTTGAACCCGATTCATCGAAAGAGTTCACTATTGTTAACGACGAAAATTCTGTAAGTATACAATATCAAGACGACGATAACGATCGTGGATTATGATAGTTACTCTAGAAAATTTTTTTTTATACCATGACAATCGTGGTATTACCATATCGACATTTAGCAATTACATATTTAAAAAAGAGTAAAAAAAATAGGGAAAAAAGTATCGCTTGGAATTGTAATTATTTGTACGCGCGTAATTAACGAAACGCACGCGTATAGATGTATATAATATATATAGCAAATTATATATTTCAGTTGCAAAACCGCTCCGGTTGCTATTCCTCGTATTCGATTCTCCGCCGTGGCGGCTCATGGTTATCATTAAAAAACAGTGTTTATTTATGCCATCGACAAATGCCGTTCATAAAATAGAAGCGATTTTTTTTTATTAACGCTAATAAAACTGTTATTATGCGTCGCTCGTATACATACATCTATGTATATTCGTGCACGCGCTCCTCTTAATAGTCGATACGCGTGTGGAATACGATGACTTCGCGTTGTTTAGTGCGCCGCTCGACTCTCGTATATACATGACCCCGAATTATTAAATATATGAAATTGACGCGCGATCGCGAAAATCGAGTTGGGAAACTGGGACGTTTCGTACTGGTCGATTTAGCTTCCTCTGCGCACACGCACGACGCGCGTACAAACGCAATCCCGCGAGCGTGTGCATACTTACCAGTGCAGTCAACGATTTATTTACACACACACGCGCCGCGCGCGCGAGAGTGAGGAAAGAGACGCGATCGTTAGAGAGGAATATTTGACGTTTATATCAACGGAATTCTTATCGTCGCATAGCTGCTCGAGGACTCATTGTTTGCGCGCGAATAAAAATGTATCAATTTCGGAATGATAATCGTTGAGATCGTTAATTAAACAATGATACACGTCGGGCGAAATACTTTCACTTTCTTTTGGGGGATCTGTATCTCTCCGTTTGCGGGGCCCCAGCGCTTTGCGTGCACACACGAACCGCGGCCGTGTAAAATTACGCGAATACACACGGAGCTACTACTGCTGGTCGCAAGCGGCAGCAATTACGAGCGCAAAACGTATATACATACAAAAAAGAAGCGAACGATTTTGGACTCGAGAATTGCAAAATCACACACACGTTATTATCGTTGTACATACATTGTGTACAGAGGGTACCGGTGCGCCCTTTTGTATTACATTATGTACAGACTGCTGCTGCTGCTGCTTTTGTTCCTCGCTTATAATCCAATTATATACCAAAGTCCGCGGGGTACTTTCCAATGTGTATCTATACGTTATATATATATACGCGTGTCGCCGCCGCGTTGCGATCTCGCTCGGCTGCTGCTGCTATGGCTTATGGTCGATCAGGTGTGACAAAAACCTTACGCAATCTCAAGGTTTTCACATCGCGCTCTCCCGCGAGCCAGCGAGTAGTAGTGCAGTGCACGCACTCAGTCTGCGCGGCGAACGAAACCGAGAGCCGATATATGCGGTGAGGTTAATCGACCGATTAAACGTTCAGGATTTGCCTATTTTAATTTTTTTTTCTTTTTTTTTCGTCGGGGGACATTTTTTTGCGTCGTCCGTATCGATCGATTACGATTAATCACGGATCCGTTAAAATTCGTTAAAAAGTTGTATCATATTCATCATTCGCGGGCCTATCTTCATAAATTTAACGCTGAATGTATTATATTGTTTGACAAATCGTCGACGTCCGGTCGCGACATTGTATTTTATACACAAAAATTCAGCGCCAAGTCACGTGTAGTGTTCTGGGAAAAAAACATTTGCTATTTACTCGCAAACAAATTACTTATCATACACAAACACTGACAAATACAAGATATTTATAATCGAATCGAAAGGATAAAATTATAAGAGACACGAGAAGATGAAGTCATTGTCCTGAATCGGCTCGATGATCACGGCATCGATTAATCGTATCGTAACGCCAAACTGTCACGAAGTACCATACTCTCGTTCAAACACACACATACGCACAAATGTACACGCAAACACAGAGGTAGATCGTCGAAAACCGGGAGCAGCCGCGAAAAATATCTTTTCGCACTTTTACCGCGCCTTCGAGATAGTTTTACATTTGTGCGCGCAAGCGGCATATTATTCATTGCAAAGTTGCTCAGCGACGCGTACTCGCGTACACTTGTCGTGTTGTGTCATAAATCACACCCACGCAAAAAAAAGAGAGAAGAAAAGAAAAACAAAGCCGCGTAAGACACACGATGAGTCGGTGCGCGCCGCGAGTTGACTATACAATAATAATGTGTACCGAGTGAGTGACGAGGCCTGTATACATGTATATTAATAATATTAGGAGATCCTTATCGTCGTTGGAAGAGAGAGAGAGAGAGAGAGACCAAAAAATCCGCGGTAACTCATCGTAATATTGTGTATTTTACGACACGAACCGCGAGCGTGATAAGGTGCTCGATATTACATATAATAACGCTTCCTCGAGAGCACCGCGTCGATGGACAGGTGACACGCGACTGCGGCTCGTGCACTATAAACTCGGGCCATTAACTCCTCTCTTCTCTTCTCTCTGCTGCTGCCGCGGCGGCAACGACGACGAGAGCAATTACCTATATCGTGGGGGCATTAAACGTTTTGCTTCTGTCTCTCTCCGTCTCTCTCTCTCTCTCTCTCGCGGTGGCAAAGAAGAAGTGTGAACAATGAATCGACTCGCGTGCGTCCGATGCCCCACTCTCTTGATTTTTTGCGCCCGTGTATGTGCACACCGCATACATGTACATATATACATATACGAGGAGGACTGACAAGCCGGGTATTGGCCGCGCGCAATATGACGACAAAGATGATGATGATGATGATCATGATGCCGATGACTGGTTTCGCATCTCGGCCATAAATACCCGAGTGAGAAATACGTGAGCATCATTCATTGATCGACTGCTCTGACGAACAGGTCGATCCTCTCTTGCCATAGTCCACCTTGTAGTGAACTCGATTTTTGATACCTAGCTGCACATATATCGTTTTTATACATATTGGAGTTTAACGAAATTGAGAGTGTGTTCCTATAGAAATATGTTGCTGAACTGCGATTAGTGCTTGTTAGTGATTAGTGATTAGTGTTATAAGATTGATAGTTACTACAATTAATTTAAATAATTAGGATTTTTATTTTTTACAATGGTACGTATTATCGCTTTTTAAAACAATTTTTTTTCATTCTTCCGGCTCGGCTTGGTAACTCTTAGTTTTTCGGTTCGCTACGAAATCATGTGATTGAAATTTATGTATCAGTCGTTTCTCGTGAATTTTCTTCCAAATTTAAATTCTTCGTAATCAGCGATGGTCTCAGAGGTATACCGATAATATTTGGTGACAGACTTTTTCTCCGAAAGGAGTTTCTTAGTCGATGCTTTTAAAAAAAACATATACCTAGTGGCTATGCAAACATACAAAGACGCCGGAGGGGCCCATTATTGCAGGCACCAATTTTTTCTTCACCTACGATATGACTTGTCGAATTATATCATTGAGTACGTGACCGACCTTTCAACTGAAAATTCACGCGAATTATCATTAGCCTAAGGACGACGACTAGTGAAATGCATAAGTGATGGATCGAGCTGTTTTTTTCTCGAATTTCGATAAGAGATTTCTGTATAACTAGGCGATTTCGCAAAAAAAGCTTTTAATTTTTCGTTCATGCGATCGACTTGTCTCGGAATGTTTTTATCAGTATCGTCATACTCGTAAATAGTGCACTGTACTAAAAAGTATTTCTACATGTTTTTGAAACTACTCTAGATTTTTTTAAAATATTTTAAATTTACATGGTTCTAGAAATTTTTTCTGTAATAAGCAAGCATTATAGATTTGGTGTAGTAACAGCGTTGGTGCTTTTTATCACTTTTATTTTATTATATTCTGAGTAATTGAACGTCATTCCTATTTCACCGTACCCTTTTATCGGGTGTAGTTTTTCGAAAGCTGAGGTTAGATATTTTGTTTCATTGATATGTACGGCAATTGTCAAATGATATTATACCTACCTATTATAATTCCAAATCTAGACATTTTCTCCCATTAAAAATTATTTCATTACCGATAATATGTTATTTTACACTCAACTTTAATAAAATTTATCTGTGAAAAGTGATTTACTAACAAAAAATCGTTATTGTTTCAGCGAATTGAAATCGGGAAGATGCCAGGAAGTCTGTGCATCTTATTGTGCATAGCACTGGCTGCACTGGACAGCTCGTCAGCGGTGAGTACTCTCTCATTTTTTTCCTATTTTTCCTACCCGCATTACATACTCTTATAGAAGCCGCGCGATACGTTCGCGATATGTTCGATAATATTAGTTCATTACACCGGTGTATCTACACATATACCTGTACACACGAACAAGTTGTCGCGCGCGGCCTATACCTACTTGATACACATATCTCTGAAATCGATCCCACGCCGCCTCTACTCACAGTCGCAAGATACACGTGTCCGGATTTAAATACTCGACTAACTGGCCGAAAGAATAATCGCCCGTAAAATCGGTTGTCACGCAGCGTCAAAACTCCGTTGATTTCTATAAATATTTCTACTAATCTCGTTCTCGTTCTTACTGCGGGGGTTATATGGTACGTGTATCGTTCGAAAATTATATGTATATAAATAAAATAAAAAAAGAAGGCGGCATTATACGCGAAGTAGTACAGAGTCGAGTGCAAAACGTCAGAGGAAGAAAAGAAAGAGAGAGAAACTGGAGCAAAACCGTTGCATAAGCTCGCTCCTCGACGCGTATCCGCGTGCGAGTAGTCCAGCCGCGCGCTGTCTTTGCATTATTCAATTTATAAGCCGCGCGCGCTAATCGCCAAGGATTCATAGCCGTACAATACGTTATAGAATAATAATGATCTGCTCATTGTCAGGCGATTAATATATAAATCTTGTTATACTCGCTGCTTCTCATACGTCTATAACGCGCTTGCATTGATCCATATATGCAAAGGCGCGCGAGTACATGCTTCACAATGCAGTTGTCGTGTGTGACGCACGATCGACTCGTCGGCGGCTCGGGAGTGCAACGATCTTTATTAATCGCTAACGCGTACGTAACTTTTACACGCGGAGAAACATACATCTATACGTTAGTTGCGTGACATTGAAAAGTTGTGTACGGCTGCAGCCGCGGAGACTCGCGGGAGTTCGAGGCACTGCCGCTGCTCCCGTCAGAGCCTGTGCACCTCTCTATACATTACATGCCTCGTTATTACGATCGCTTGTGGTGCACGATTACCCATATGTATATGTGTAGCGTGTTGCAATTCGGCGTCATATAGAATTGGATGTGTAAAGTGTCTGCAAGCGATCGAAATGACTCTCCGTGTGTGTAAATATCGCGAGCAAGAATCTTCTCGCGCAATTGATCTTACCTAAATACTCGCGTTTCACAATATAATATATACAAATACATATACGTACGCCTTACCAGAGCTGCAGCAGCAGCAGCAGCAGCAGTAGCAGCTTTAGCTCAAAAACGACGGCTCAGTCTCGAGCTATATAGCTACAGCATAGAAAGTCGATTTTATATTGTAGAAGAGCGCGACGAGGATAAAAAAAAGGCAGTAGTAAAAAAAATCGATATATATATAAACACAGCTAGAGTGCGCGAAGGAAAAAAACAACCGCCGATCAATTTCGCAACCGATCCGCGCGCGACGCTCATTCGACTTTATTTGCTCGATCGGTCGGAATGAACAAAAAAAAAAAAAAAAGGAGGCGAAGATCTCGGCTCTCCTTTTCGCGCGCATCCTAATTTAACGCAAATTTCGTTAAACAACTTGTTTTATACGTTACACAACAACTGAACGACGCAGCGAACCGGTTATGCTGCTGCTGCTGCTGCTGCGTGTGTGCACCCAAAGAGCTGCAATCGCGCGCGTGTCGATATATTTTTAATCATCGCGCACCGTTACATCCTCGGCTCGATCGCATCCCTGCGATCGAGAGTGAGAGCTGTTTCGACGAATGTCTCTCAAAGTCCGATTCTCTCTTTTTCTCTCTCGTCCGGGTATCCTTGAAGCGAGACCGAGTGCTGCTACTGCTGCTGCTGCGCTTGATTCGCGCGTTGCGAAGAAATTGCCAAT
This sequence comes from Trichogramma evanescens, assembly GCA_902732785.1. Classification (NCBI taxonomy): domain Eukaryota; kingdom Metazoa; phylum Arthropoda; class Insecta; order Hymenoptera; family Trichogrammatidae; genus Trichogramma; species Trichogramma evanescens. The sequence continues at coordinate 16,833 of CACVKI010144402.1, forward strand.
CGAGAGAGTAACTTCCAACGAGCCAAGTTTAATCTCCGTCTCTCGCTCTGGAGTACGAGCGTTGCATGTGTATACGTCGCGCGCGTGTACACCACGAAATCAGTACTGTGCACAGTCGAGGCACAAAAGTATTTAGGGATGTACGCGCTCGCGCATGTGTATTATACACAATCGCTACGCCTACGCGATATTTTCGCAGAGATAGCGACAGCAGCAGAGAGGCATTTTCCGTTGCTTCTCCGCTGCTACTACTACTGCTGCTGCTGCTGCTGCTGCTGCTGCTGCTCTCTTTCTCAGACACCGAGTCGACGATATCGCACTCTAAGCATCTTGAAAATCCGGCAATAGCTGAATCACGCGGTGAAAATGCAAAGCAGGCATATTTATTTTTCCGCCGCGTCGCTCCGTACAGCTCTCGAGCCAACGCACATTCGCAATGTCTTTATTATTATAATGTATATAATACGGTGCACGCGTCTCTCGTGCCGCGCTGCAGACTCGGAATACAGAGACGCGCGCGTCGCATCGCCTCCGCCCATTTCTTCTTCCCTGCCGTGTTGTTATATATATATATCGTACGACGTATGCGCGAAAGCGACAATTAAGATAATTCGAGCCCCCCGTGCCTCGAGACTCGACAATTTGCTTACTTAGGCATATACATAAAGTACGCGTATAAAGTAGACTGACAGCGACATTATATATCCATTACTTTCGCTACGTACCTCGTATAATATAATAAATATGCGCTCGAAATTAAAGAAGGTGACGAACGCTCGAAAAATGTCGCGCGGTGGCTGCTGTTGCGCGCAGATCGTTCGTGTTTCGTGTGGAACGCGACTTCATTCAAGCTTTAGAATATCTCATGGTAAATATTTATCTTCTGCGTGGCAGCGAGTGCGCCGTTTATTACGATTACAATTATTAACAAAAACATACACTCACAAGTACACGCGGAATACCTGCGGGCCGGGCAAATAGACGCACGAAAATTTTTTGCGACTCTCACGCTCAATCACATTTGTGGTGATGGAGGCGGCAAACATCGTAAGATTCCACGGCGGCAAAATTTCAATTCAAGCAATATTGTAAAGTGCACATTATTATCTGCCGCGGGTGTATGATAATAATAAACGCGTCGTGCGTGCGCCTTCGCGGTCGAGTGTCACCACACGTATGTGGAATGCGCGTAACAGATCGACAAAGAATTCCTCGTACAAGTCATTCATAAACCAAGGGTAAACAGCATCTTGTTGATTATGAATTCTCTCTCTCTCTTTCGCTGCCTCGCTCGCTCTCGACTTTTTCATCGCGCGAGGGAAAAAAACAATGCACAACTTGCACATTATGCCTTGCGAGCCGTTGTCGTTGCTCAATAATAACGCGAGATCGCCAACGAGCGCAATTTGCTCAGCGGCAGTAGCAGCTGTATAATACACAAGATCGCACATTATACAGATGTAATTTTTTTTCTGCGCTCGAGGTTTTTTAATTGGCGATCGGCGAGCTTTTCGAATGTCATATTAGTCTCGTTTTGGTCTAATTTTTGGGCCTTTTTTGCTGGTCGATCGGTCGTGCGGATATAAACGCCGGGCGCGTGTGCGTGCACAATTATAATAAGAATTTACTTTCTCAAGCGCAAAGTCCCGGAGTATACAATTCGCGGGCGAGCAAAAGCGTGCGCTTTATCAAACAGTCGTGATCAAGCATGTGAGTCTGTGTGTGTGTGTGTGTGTGTGTGTGTGTGTGTGTGTGTGTGTGTGTGTGTGTGTGTGAGCCGCGCTCGTATCGTTACTGCAGGATAAAACTTACAAACGACGTAACGTGCGTACCGTATCTCTGCAGCGTTGCAGACTGCTTGAACGCGCGTGAAAGTGATCGACCTTAGCGAGCCGACTGTTGCAGCTGCTTGCCGCCGAGCGAGAGAGGGAACCCGGTCAAACGAAAGGGAAACGCCACGCCAGGCGCGCGCGGGGCTTTTTCAGCCGAAGCGGATACTTTTTTCTTTTTTTCTTTACTTTTCGCGTCGACTTGCGCGCGTCGGTGTGCTGAACTATATACCTATATGTATGTATGTATGTATCGTCGTGGTAAGCCGGCGTTTTACATTGTATACACACGCCCGCCGAGTTATACGAGGTGTATATTGTTTTCGCGTGACTCGGTGTCATCAATTTTACTCGCACTTGCGGGAAAAGAGCTGAGACGCGCGCGCACGGCTTACGAGGCACGTGCTGCTGCGCGCTACGATTCACGAGATGACATTTCGAGTTAAATTACTCGCGGCTTGCTCGCTCTTTAATTATTTTAATAATCATCTTAAAGAGTCAACGCGACAATTTCGTGCCTACGATTTATCTAAAATAACAGCCTTGATTCATAGTTTTTTTTTTTTTTTAAACACATGCGTCGATTAATTGTTGCAATTGGCGGTATTTGTTGTTTTGACAATTTTCAGTAGCAGTTTCACACTGCGCGTGTCTGTGTGCACGCATTATTTGCATCGAGAACGATATTTATCGAGAATCTATGCTCTTTCTGCGGGAATGTTGTATAAGCGCTTGTTTATACGATTTCATGCTAATGTGTGTAAAGTTACGCTATAAACCTCTCAAAAGTTTCTATTTAATATTTCATACATACACGAACTTGCGCGTGCGTTTGAATTGAATTAGCTTATTTTTCACGATGACTGTGTTGATTCTCGCACATTTAGAATAAATTTCTTTCGATACAGAAATAATTAAATTACATGCAAATGCGGAACCCATTAGTAGGGAACACAAAACCCTTCTTCCAAGTAATAGCTGATAATTTATCAAAATACTCTCATTTAACACTACATAATTCAGTTTTGAATTATTTATCATTACTAATTATTAATTATTTTACAGATTCACCATCACATGACCCCTGAGGAGGTGCTATCGGTGTTTCATACAGACCACAATTCGAGTAAGTTACATCCTTGTGAATCATAAATCCAATGAGTAATTTCATCGATGTTTTTTCATCGTGAAGTGTATTCTAAAAATTAAATTTTATTTGACGATCGAAGTTAATTGTCAACTTCAATTCTCTATATAGCAACCGTAGCCTGCGTACGTGCGCGCGTTTGTTTGTTTTTTTGATCAGTATACCGCGTGCGTTGCCGGGTAGCTAAGTGGTATTAAAGGACATTTTAATTGTTAATTTTTGAGATAATTTTATTTTTATGTAGTGTTTATTTAAATATTGACGTATTTATAACACGAAGGCTTTAAATAGTTGTTTTGAACTAAAATAAGAGTCAAGGCTACTGTACTACTTATGCGCAAAACTAGTTTGTAAAAGTTAATAGTCGCTGTATCATCGGTGGTTGATTAACGAATTTTTGTGTTGAAATTTGTTTATCGATTATATTGGTCAACCGGCTTGTAAATATTTTATGGAAAACTGAAAATAACACGATCGCAGAATGAAGTAACGAACTTTATCAACGGGTTACGAGTAGCTATTTCTATATTTGAGTTTACAACTTTTTACTGCCCTGTGCAGTTACGGTCTGGACATCAAATTATGTTAATATTTTCTAATGGCAAATATTAATTATAAATATTTTTATTAGCTCGTAATTTTTAATTCTCATTTTTATTTGATAATAATTTTTTTAAAGACATTAGCATCTCAACAATTTTTACATCGAGCTTTGTTTTATCATTATCGAAAAAATTTTACGTCATTTTAATTGTTCTCTCGTACAGTTGCATTTATCTTGCGCTCCATTATTCGTGATACATTTCGTTTACGACACTCGGAAAGGGAAAAAATCTCTGCCAGCAAAAGAAAAAATGAGCGCTCGACGTGACGGTATCACCACGATTGCAAAACAAAAGTTTCAAAGCGGAGAACTCAGCCGCGGATTGCACGTCTTGCGCGTAATGCGCTGTAAATAAAAGAAAGAAGAAAAGAAAATGACGCAGATTAAGCCGATGTGTATACAATATTTCGATTAAATTTCGCGTCCTTTCCCAAGAAGAAACCTTTCGGGTACGTGTAAATGTTTATCTGCTCTATGTGTGTATGTATGAAAAGGAACCACTGAACGCGTACTCCCGCGCGTTGTATATCGGCGGCTCCGCGCATTATCTAAGTAGTGTCGTACGCTATACACATCCGAAGCCGAAGGAAGAAGACGATACCGCGTGTGTATAAGTGTATATCAGATAAGGAGACCATCGAGAGACGAGACAAAACCGTGTGCGCCTATGCCAGGAGTGAAAGGGGTAATACCAGTAGGGACTGTACAAGGAAGTCGTGAAAAAGCGACACGAGGTCATCGAAATCTAGATACGCGACGTGACTCGTATTATATATGTTACCAGCTCGGCAATGTGTGTAAATACATTTCGGGTGTACTTACACGCGGAGAATCTTCTTCGCGCGCACGATTTTCTTCCGTGTATAAATGTATACGTGTAACGATTTTCGTTCTCGCATCGGCCGATCAAATTTCGCCGAAAGCCAGTGGAAAGCCGCGCTGATGCATCAATGTGACAGTTCGTGACTCAATCCGATGCTCAGATATGAAATAATTTTTACCCGAGCTATATGGACTGTAGGGGTCAATCATGCATCCTTATAGTTATAGGAGTGATAGAGCAAAATTCGAGATCGATGTAGATAAAAGCGAAGGCATGATTTGAAGAAAAAACATAAAATAATGCAACGAACGATACTTTGAAATAAAATCACTGTCTCACGTGCCATTGAATTTTTTTTTTTTTTTTTTGAATTTGCCGATTCCGATATGATGAATGAACGAGGCTTTCGTCATAAGTGAACGAACCGCATGAATCAAATGGTAGGCGTTTAGCAGCAGGTGAATCGGACTGTTACGAGAACTGTTATAATCGTTTTAAGGCTCGAATTTACCGGAACTGTTGGTTTAATATATGTATCGGTTTTCGGATCTTTTTTTTTGCTATGTTACGCGCTGGTTTTGAGGTAAAAATAATAAACGGTCAAGTGGTCCTTCGAAAAATATACGTTTAATAAAAAGTTCCGAATCTTTAATGACCGATCGCTCGTCTCCTTTTTGTCAGTGATATTTAACAGATTTATTTTTACACTCCAGTGCCTCCATGACATGATTTCTATAATTATAATCCGATCTCGTCGGATAAGAAACGCATGTTTTTGATGATTCTTAAACGGGTTTACTTTATTCGGTGGAAATGTTAACCCCTTTTAAAAAAAGTTTTCCGGTTTGCGTGTACGATCAAAAGTGTTCTTATGATTCTACAAGTTATATAACAATAATATATTTCATAAAAATAAATTATTTTTACAATTTTATTTATTCTCCTCATTAATATATTTGCTTGTTAAATTAGTTCCAGATTATCAAGTGATACCACTGCTACACAAACGGGGAGAAAATGAGACGACGGCAACACTTCACATGAAGGTCTTTAACGAGACATTTTCTTTAGCCTTGAGTAAAAACGACAGGCTCTGGAAGGGTGATCACGTGCCCGTCTGGACTCTCGATGACGACGGAAAGGAAATAATTAATGAAACGGATTTAAGATTCGAGAGAGTAGCTGATGTGAGTTTTCCTATCAATTTTTCATAAAAGCTCAGAAAGAAAATAATAATTTCAATATTGGCCATAAATGTATAAAGTGAAAAACATGGTTTTTGTGTTTCCCATAAGTAGTTCTGAATTATACAATTATTTTGTCTTTGCCACTTGCAGATTTGTACATATAAGTATACTCGCCATCTAGTGGCAGAAAGTGGTAGTATCGTTTTTAAAGTAGTTGAAAACTAGTCAGAATTTTTTAAAACAGTTATAGTGCCATTTAGCCTGGTCATTCAGAATTCGCTTATTATTTATAACATAATATTAATAGAAAAATTTTCAAAAAACTAGCTAATCAATGATAGAGTATTTTGAAACATTTTAAATGGTCAGTTTTTTGATCAGCAGGCTATTATTAATGTTGAGCATTTCTACAAAGGTATTTGTTTTATGATATTCAAAGTTTGATTCTTGCTTAATAGAATTTAAAATAATGTCTTTCCGGATCAAGGCATCCGGATGAGCAATAACTTTTCCTTTTATCCACAATCGAAGTAAAAATTTCATTTCACTCGGTACTTTTTTACAACTCTTACCGCAGTCACTGCACACGAAGAAAGTATCGATTAATTTTCTCGAACTTAATGGAGTCGCAAAGATTTCTCGAGTCAAATATACAATATCACAATAAGAATCGATCGTGGTGAGAAAAAAAGACCCTCGATTAATAATTTTTGTCTCGACGATCCGCAGGGAGAACACATCGGCCACGCTTACCAAGACGAGGATAACATGGCCGCCGTTCTGCTGTACCGAGACTCCAAAGGCAGATTACTCGTCGTAAGTATACTTTGTACACATCCTTTTTACGTGGAGAGCTGCATAAGGCTCTTACTCAACGGGCATCTTTCGTCACTCACTCGTATACTTATACTCTCTCACTCACTCTCTCTCTCTCCGGCGCGCGTGCACGTTATTAATAAAAAGAGTGTCTGTATATACGCGAGAGCCTCTCAGATACAGCTCTACTCGTATATATATAAAAGGCTTTTGGCAATCCGCGCCAGCCTCGTATACCCTATGTACACTCCTGTGTGCGAACGCGAGTTTTAGTGTAGATCCTTACACAGAACAACCCGTTATCATCATTATCGTGATTTTAATGCCCCCCTCGCGCGCGCAAATCTAAGAGCCTTTTAGTTATGTGCAATTCGACGTTTGAAATCTCCCCAAGAGTTTATAAGTCAATCCAACGGAGAGCTATCATGTTTTGAGCTTTCGAGCCGCGAGCGCGGGATCTTTAAACCCAATGCGATAATGTCTTCAGTACGGTAATATTAGCAGCTCAATTACTCCCATTTTCATCATAATAAGAAAAAAGACGTCATGTAACTAGACGATAATGCGAATGATTTTTACACTCTGCGCGAATCCGAGTGTGTATTCGAAAATTTTCTCGAGACTAATTTGCCGGTTATTAAACGCAGAGCGTATAAACGGCTGCGTGCGCGCGAAACAATAGTTCGGTGTACGTACACAATATTATATTCATTCAATTTGACCCAAACGTCGTGTTTCGGTTCTCGTTCTTTTTTTTTATTATTTAGTAACAGCGGCATTAAAATAATATTGCGAAAAAAAATTGTACAAAATAGACAAAGCAAACAGTTAAGATTGTGCTTGCGCGATTCGACGGTGTATATAAGATTTTACATCCTTTATTCCGCGCGCGTGTGCGCACCTTATCGCGGCGCGATATTGTTGATACACAACGCATTTCGGGCTCTTTCTCTCTCTCTCTCGATAAAATGGCCCGCCTACTTTCCGCCTCTATGCCGTGTATGTGTGTGTATTAATGTAGTTAAAGATGTGAATATTCGTACATAAAGGGTGGCTACACGTACAAGAATGGACGAAGATAAGAAATGGCGATAAGCGCGCAGTCTAGTTCTCATAATTCGCTCGTGTGGATTATAAAGCCGGGCGCGTTTCGCCACTCACGAGTCCCTGGCACTACATTATTATACATATAGGTACGAGTCGGGCTTAACCAAGCGGCGACGACGACGACGACTTCCGCAATGTACACGAGCGGCGAGTCTCTCGCACCTCTCGAATATTATAAATTCGTCAATTATTATAAACAGCTCGATAGAGAAGTCATTCAAGATCGCAATTGACGCACGAGCAATAAACTTTTGTTGAGTAACGGTGATAGTGCTCGTACGCGAGCGGAATATATCCTCGATAGAAGCGCAATAAGGCCCCCCTTTGTCTTTTGCGTCGTCTCATTGTTTTCAAATAATCGTATTCCCGAAGGCTTCGATCTGTGCGCTTCGATCCAAGTTTCGATGTTTTGATCGGATGGAATGTTCGGTTAATTGTGCCTAAAAATAAACTTCTGACTTGTTGAGAGCAATTAATAATATACTGCTTTAAATATCTCAATCGTATGTAAATGATTCAAGATCTTGTATGTTTGACGTCCAACAATGATGAATTTTTAGTGCAACTTTTGAAAGCTCAATATTTATAATAGCCATAAAATTTCTTCGAATTGAAAATATTTTTCACGGTTTTATCGCTGGTACTTTTTTTACCCCTTTTCTTTTGTTTCTAACTCTTTCGGAGTCAAACGACCATTGATAAGAAGACAATAGGCCTTTGCGAAATTACGTATATATTTATTTGTGTGAGTGAGTGTGCCTCGTACATGTGCGCCATAGAAAGTGTATTATTTCTCGTTTTAAGATATTACGCTGAGGTCACTCGCGATAAAAATCTCTCGTGCTTATTGCTCGTGCATACGTTTAAGGAAAAAAAGGTTTCCTTTTCGTTGCGACTTTTCTGCTCGCTAGATTTGAAAAAAATAATAAAAGAATTAGTCTCGAATATTTTGCATTTCCAAATTGATATTTCAACCATTTTTATTGTTCAAATTAGCATTAAACGCCGACAGACAACATAAACATAACTTTCGTTTTTTTTTTTTTCAAGTCTCGTTGCGAAAAATTTAGATTTATTAACAAGCGCATGAAACACGTACATACCGTGCATAAAGCGCGTCTGCGGTCAATTTTACAATCGTGCTTAAATCAAAAATCAGTTAATAAAAAATGCCCAGGTACCGTTTTTAGACTCGCTGAAATATTCATGGCAGACACACTCGAGACGACGTCTTGCACTCCTCGCAAGAACCGTACGCTATTTGTATTTAGCAACGACAAACTTCAATGCTAAATTAAAAAGATTGTAAACAACGGCTGAATTTATCGAAAGATTTCTTCATTCTTAAAAAAAAATCCTATTATCAGATTATGTACGCACGTACAAAATATAGGTACGCGTGTGTGTATCGATCGGAAGTGGCGTAATTGAAGAGCAATCGAGGATGATCGTCAACTCGTCGCGCCGCGTATACGCGCGGCGATGGTGAATTTGTGACGCGTCGATCATAATGTCTCGTGTCCCGCGAGCGATCATCACTTGTACAATAATTTACGAGCCAGTCCGTATGAATGTCAAAATTACGTATGTTGGTAGGTAGCGGTGGCGGCGGCGGTGCGAATCTATTTGGGTCGCGGGTTCAAATTACGTAAGAGCTCACTCGAGCATGCACACACACACACATACACCCGTGAAAGCGGTTGTTTGGCTCATATACATACATAGACGCTACCCGTACTACGACCTTTTGCTTTCACTACTCGTTTTAATCTAACCGATGCATCAACTGCAATGACGACGGCGACGATGCGTCTCGCGTATTGGCTCCGTGTGTGTGTTTGTGTGTGTTGTATGCAGCTGCTGCTGCACCTACATCGTCCCGTCGATTTCAACTCAAAACTCCGACTCGCGCTGAGGCGGCGGCGATTGCAAAAATCATGAAAATTTATCGCCAATTGCCGACTTTTTAACTTGCGTCCAACTAAGCGCGCGCACACTATCTCGGTGGGGCCCTGGGTAATTTATGGCTATTGAACTATATTTATTCGAGTTTTGCGATTATCCAGCGATAACCAAGCCGAGCTGGTATAGATATAACGAATGCGTTGAAAGTTTCGCATTTAAACTTAATCGATTGGATTTCTTCGCTGATTTAGTCGAGAAAATAGTTCTTAACTAGCTGCGCTCGCGATGGGAGAAAAAAAATAATAGCGAAAAATAACTCAGAAAAATCCATTTCCATCTTTTGCAGGACGGAAGCATAGGGGAAGATCTAGTGATCCGACCGATTCCCGCACGCGTGCTCAAGGATGTAGTAAGTAAAATGGATCATTTGCAAAGTACGCGACTAGTGCCAAAGGTTTCGAGGGACAGGCGGAGCGTCGATTACGAAATGACGGAACACCACGTGGTGTACAAAAGATCGGCATCCCACGAGGACGAGATGTTCAGCGATTTTGGTGGGTTGCGAGTCGTATTTGAGATATTTTTAAACTCTTTTTCGCCAATTACCGACAAAAATTTTAATCCATTTCAATTTTTTTAAATTTATTGTACAGCTTACATGGAGCCTGATCGACTCAACAAGAGATATCGGAGAAAGAGATCCATTGATGATCTTGATGCTCGGGTAAAGAGATCACTTGAATCTCATACTCGGGAAAAACGAGAAGCGCCATATGTAATATACCCAGAAATTCTCTGTATTGTAGACTACGATGGTTATAGGTAAGCAACCAACATGATTATTGCGAACTTATCAGAATCCTTTACTTATTTTTTCAATGTTACATATGAACAAACGTTTTTTTGCAGGATGCATGGAGGTGATAATCCGAACGTTAAACGATACTTTGTGTCGTTTTGGAACGGAGTCGATCTTAGGTATAAATTACTGAAAGGCCCAAAAATACGCATAAGTATCGCTGGAATCATCATTTCACGCGTAAGTCAATTTACCTGCTTTTTATCATTGAAAATATGAGACTATCATTCAATCGTATCATTATATGCAGGCGAAAAATGCCACGCCGTACCTGGAAAGAAATCGAGTGGGTCGGGACGCGATCGACTCGGCAGCTGCGCTCACCGACATGGGCAAATATCTGTACAGGGAGCGACGACTCCCGGTCTACGACATTGCTGTCGCTGTTACAAAGTGAGTGTGCCCGAACTTTTATTGCGCCTTAGTCGCCGCGAGCAATTAATGATTTTCAATTACAGCGATGAGGTTTTTTCTATCTATATTTCATTTTTCATTTATGTAGCATCACTTACACTTGTGTTGTTCTTTTTTTCCGAAAAAATCATTTTTCAAAATTTTGTATTCACTCGTCTATTGCAAATTACATTGTCCTACTTAACTTTCTTGAGGTTTACTAAGATAATTAATATCGAATGCAAGAGACTCAAATTTTTTAAAATTAATCTTGAACCATTTGAAGGATTAAGAAGACAATCCAAGCTGCACATAAGCTTACTGTTCTGTCACTTTCTGTTTCTGATTAATATGTTTATAAAAAAAAATGTCCATGTGCGCACGAGAAAATATCTTGACTGAATTTTCTCATCGAATTACACTTTTCAAATTATTTCATTGAACAGTACACCCACCCAGGAATTTTTTCAAGTATATAAGAATGCATTAAAACTTTATATTGAGGCACTTCATTGACTTCATACTGTGCAAATTTTTATTTTCAAAAAACAGGTATGATATGTGCCGTCGTAGGAAAGGCGGCCGCTGCACAAAGGGAACAGCGGGTATGGTTTATTATATGGCGATCATGCTTTTAAATTCTTTTTTTTTTTTAATCGAATTGTTAACTCGATTAGTAATTTTGTATGTTTTATTGAAAATATTTAATATTAGTTGGGTATCAAGTAGACACATTAATCTCATAATCTATTAAAAGTACTTATTACAATTATCACTGTATAGTGTTTTCATATAAAAACGGGGACATAGTGGAGTGAGACGTGATTTTCATTTAACGATTTGCACCAAATTTTTCACGTTTACAACGTGCCAATTTTCTTTTCTATTTGACTACGTGCATTGTATATTAATTCGTACAAAAAAAAATTAGACGGAAAAAAAGTGGAATGAAGTCTGAAATAATGAAAATCGCTTTTCACGTAGAGTCGAGTTTGTGGATTCGGATCACGCATTGTGAAAGTCCATTGGGGCTGAATCATCAGTACGTTGAACATGTCTGTACAAAAGGATAAAGAGCAAAAGATGCTCTAATTTGTTTACTTTTTTATCTCCATTTATAGTCAATTACTTAATGGAGTCGTTTGAAAATTTTCTTCTGACATTTCTGACTGATGGGCTTTCAAAAAGCTTGATAAAATCCGAATGATCGCAAACGTGCAATATTATGGGTAGTTTTTGTAGCTCTGCGTAGGATTAATCAAATAATGCAAAGCACAAATTAATTTTATGACTGCTACAGGATTTTTTAACGATTATGTAGAACAGTCATAAATGGATGTACAGTTGCACTTAATTAACAAAAAACGTTTAGTTTAGAAAAACAATACACCTTACAAATTTTAGTTAAATTTCTCGTTTAGAAATTAGGTTCAAAAGTTCATACGACAATTACGATATTTTGTCAGAGGTAATGCATACTATGTGTGACACTATTCATAGTCAGAATCGTTCTCTATGTCATGATTCTTCTGCTGTATATCATTTCTACACGCTTATCATTATTATCATAAGTATTCATCAAAGGAATTATTAGTCATAAGTATAATATTACAAAAAATGTTGCTGCTGAGTTCAATGAGGAAAAGTTCAGTCGCATCAAGAAGTCGGCAAACATTTGACGTTTTGATTGAACATGTGCTCACAGATCTGTCCCGTGACACTCGAATCTGAGCGGTCTAAAAAGATTGAAATTTAAGTTGTTATGATAAAAGAGGTTGTTTTATTATTGCATTGCAGATTAGATATGTGCAGACGCCAGTACGCGAACGAAGTATGCAATAGAGGAACTGCAGGTACGTTCGTTTTTAAGAGTTTAAATGTTTGAAAATGATTCGCCTTTAAAGCATCAACAAGTGACGATCTGAATACTGGCTTAAAGCTCTTCTTCTTTCAAGATGATTTATTGACACGTTATCAATGCAAATCTTAAAAATGTTAATTATAATTCATGCCAAAATTGAAAGAAAATCTTTTTTCTGTCGCGGAAACAACTGCAAATCTTATTTTTAAAGCTGACGTAGAAATTCAAAGATTTTGGAGAGGCATACCATAGTTTCCAACTAAAATACCAAATATTTTGTTTTTTATCGTTTCAAACTAATTTAAACATGAGTTTTGCAGTTTCAGCTTTTGAATAAAAGTCTACATTTTTCGAGCTTGCAGAATACACTTTTGATTTCACTCGAAAAATCTTATAATTTTTAATCTTTTTGTACTTGACAAATTTTATATCTAATGTGTCTAATTTCTGCTCAAATTCATTTCTGCACTGTCTGCAATTTATGGAAGATTTTGCTTAATTACTATTTACTTAAGGTTTTTTTATATCATGGTTCTATAAATGTAAATCTTTCAATTTTTTAAGAATTCATTGCGATCTATATTCTTTGTCTGCACAATTTTCTTTAAACAATCGAGCAAATGTTAAGAAAAAACAAATATTATGTAGGTTTATCAAACTGATTTTTAAAACTTCAGTTCTTATAAGGTGACGATAGGATTAGTGTAAAAATGAGAATGTCTAAATATTTTAGAAAATTTCTACTGAAATTTTTTATTCAAAGTAGAGAGGAATATTGATTGGTTTTACAAATTAATATATTTTTTTTCGTTAAAAAATTCAGTAGATATTTTTTTTTTTTACAATGTATTTGAAAAAGTATTCTTCTTGTACACTGACTTCAATATTCCCACACGATTTAGCACGAATTATATAGGATCTATATGAAACTATTTGTAAATCAAAGTTTGAGAGACTTCAAAAGTTGATTTTTAAAAATATTTGAACTGATAATATAATTAGGAGATTTTTGCAAATTCCATGTTCTCTTTTGTCGTAAGGTCGGTAAGTTTTTGATAATGATAACTGGGAATTATGTACATTTTGATTATTCGAGTGAAAAGATTCTTAGAGAAATTGATTTAACATCGTATTGTTATGCATTAAAAAATATTTAAATGATAGTCCAGATGTCTAAAGACAATTTTCATTATTACTTAAATTAACCATCAATTACAATTTAGTAAAAATATCCGAAAAAAAATTAACACAAGTAGTTGAAAACTTACAAGATTTATTTAATAGCTTGCTTTGAACTGTAAGGCTTTAAAAATAACTACGAGGCAATTGACCTAACGCTCAACTGATTTTTTATAATTTACATTTACTTAATAGCTTTTTGCTATAACTTTTAAAAATAACATCTATTTACAATTTAAATAACAACAATTAATTGAATTTAACTTTTTAACCAGACAACAGAGAGTCATAAGTACTTTTTCTTATTTTCATTTGGCGATATTTTATAAATCGTTATAAAGATATTTAGCTGTGATCCATTTAAGGTTCAGAAAATAATTGAAAGTACTTATCTATAATCAGTTATTTATAATTGAGCTTTCAAGCTAAATTTATTTGTAACCTGAGTATTTATTCATTAGAGTTGAAAGTTAAATGTAATTTAGATCAATCGTTAAAAAATCTTAAATAAAATCGACTTATCAATTATTTTTATTAGGATTCGCTTATGTTGGAGGAGCTTGCGTGGTCAACAAACGTCTTGAGAAAGTCAACTCCGTCGCTATCATTGAAGACACCGGCGGTTTCAGTGGAATCATAGTCGCTGCACATGAAGTTGGCCATTTGTAAGTAAACATACTTGAGATTAATTTTCAAAAATATTCATTCAAATGATACTGACCAATTATTTATATTAATTCAGACTCGGAGCTGTGCATGATGGATCTCCACCCCCTAGCTATCTTGGTGGTCCTGGAGCACAGAAATGTCGATGGGAGGACGGTTACATAATGAGTGATCTTAGACATACAGAAAAGGGCTTTAGATGGTCTTCGTGCAGTGTACAATCATTCCATCATTTTCTGAAGTAAGTTTTTTCATTGCGAATGATATCGTTTAAAAGATCCTAATACCAAAAACGGAGTTTGACCGATGAATTTTATTGAATTTTTCAGTGGCGATACAGCTACTTGCCTTTACAACGCTCCACACGAAGATGAAGCACTGCCAAGAGTACTACCTGGAAAAATGTTATCTCTTGACGCGCAGTGTCGAAAGGATCGAGGAACCAAAGCATGTTTTGTAAGTGCATTTACATACAAACACCCTGCTTCGACAATGAATCGAGATATTACGACTATGCTTCAAAATCGTGCTTTGACTTATACAATTATCTTTACTTTGCCACTAGTAGATTTACAGATAATCGTAAGCTCCATCTAGTGGTGAAGCTTGAAGTATTATTATTAAATTTAAAGTGGTTAAAAACTGGTCTGAAATTATTTATCTGAAATTATATATTAATATTTATCACACGATTGTAACAAGAAAATTACCAAAAAAAATCAAATATTGATCATTTTCATTAAAAAAATTCATTCAAGATCTATGTGCTAATCCGTTTCTATATTTTTCATTTGCAGTATGATGCAAGAGTTTGCGCTCAACTATTTTGCTTCGATCAAACTTCTGGTTACTGCGTAGCTTACAGACCAGCTGCAGAGGGATCACCTTGCGGAGACGGTCAAGTAAGTGCATCTAATTTCTGCTTCTTTTAAATGTATATTATACAGAAATTTTTTATTGTCAAATTACTTGATCGAATTTAACATAAAAATTGCGGTACTTTTTAATTACAGTACTGCTTAAATGGAAAATGCGTTGCTGAGCATGAAAATATCATTCCTGATTACACGCAAAACATACCCACATACGTGCGGCAAGATTCCTTCGCTCGATCAACATATAATAATACCTCGACTGAATACAGGTAACCTATCAGTTATTCAAGCAAAAATTGCTTATTTTGCGTGTGAAAAATTTTTTTTACGCAATTTAACTGCAATCAATACGGAATGTAAATATATCTTAACATAAGCATGTATTTTTTTGTATATTATTTTTTGTAATTATAAATTATATTAGTAGTACAAATTAGAAATTTAAAAAACTAGCTATCAAATTAACGAGTGAATGACATTTTTATACACTACAAAATCAAGTGCGTTATGTAAAAAATCCATAAAATCTAGATATTAAATTAAATTTTAAGAGATATGTTTTACACTGAAGTTTTGTTGTTAATGTGAATAAGCGCGTACGCATGACTCCTGAAATATTTGTCACTTATTTCTTAAAATATATATATTTGGCCTCTTTAAATCATTGGATCACCATAATTCGGAAGCCCTGAAACCCTTATTGTAAAATATCATTCGTAAAACCGAATCACAAGAACATCTATACAGAAGAGGACCACTGCAGGCTACAAATTCATCTCAAAATATCTTTTACACATTAGGAAATCAATCTATCTAGTCAAAAATATACATGTCGTCTTAAATTTGTAGTTTATTTGTAACCAATGCTATGTGGATTGTATTCCTCGTGTGTTATTAATGTTTAAAAAAACTAATGTTTGTGGAAAAGTGACAAGTGTTTAAGAAAAAAAATGTTCAGTGTTTAAAAATAGTGCGTAGTTAAAATTATTAATTGTGTCTACATTATTAATTTAAATATTTCAATGTTAATAAAAGTTCGATCGTTATTACTCTGTAAGAGAATATATGTATTTTCGTTTTTGTATAACATAAGATTCCCAGTCATTCTTCCCAATCCAATTTCCTGGAATAAACATTTTCCTTAGATTCCCAAAACCTCTTTTTTCCTGAAGATCTTTCATCGACGCCAATAAAATATTTTTAAGTTAATTTTTTATTTATTTTTTATTTCGATTTAAACTATAAAGATATAAGGAAACAGATAAATGATGAATATTTACCGCTTTACTTATAAAAATATGAACGTTTTTAAAGTAACAGTAAAAATAGCATTTTAAAATTTTATATTTAAATAAATAAGCTTTCATAAATAATAAGCCATCTACGACTACTTTTTATGAAAATATGTATGTTTCCGTTTCGGTATCAAATTTTTATTAATCAAGTTAAAAATTGCTACTCGCGTGAATCTTCGTGAAAGACTTTAAAACGGAACGAAATTTAAAAATAAAAAGAATTCATGATTATTTTATTTGTTTTAAATTGGATACTTGCATCATTACTTAACAAGCAATTATATTTTATAATGTGATATGGTTTATTAGAGCAATGACATAATGAAATATTATTTACTTATTCGTTTTGACTTAAATAAAACAATCAAAATGCGTTAAACAAAAATGCACAAAGGAAGTTGATCATTCACAAGTTACAATCGTCGATTAACGCATCAAAAATTACTAAACTATACAGCGAATAAATAGTTTCGCCCAAAAAAATTTATTAGAGTGGGTGTATTGTGTGAGGAAAATGACTAAACTAGAGGTCGTTTTCAGTCAGGCATAGCGAGGGTGCTTCACCCACTTGTTACATAATATTGTATTAATTACTCAATCGAATTGAAAAAAATTAACCTGTAAAAAATGTTGCAACGACGTAAAATTAGTTTTTAGAAAATTTATTTACAAAAGAGAAATATTTCAGTATCAAAATCTTTTTGTTTAATAAGTAGTTTAACGTCTAATAAAAAATAAGTCTATCAACGTGTTAACGAATATATAAAAGATACAAATATTTATAGTTTTAATTGGTTTTAAAAGTAATTTGCTGCATAGAGTAATTTAAATTACCCCAAACATTAGCATTATTACAAGACAATCTTGATTTTGTAGTGTAAGGCTTATGATCCATTCAAATACTAACCGATTGGAAAACTAATTTAGAATTACTTATAAGAATGAAATTTAATTAATTTTTTTTACACTTTGATATGATTTTTAATATTAATATTTTTATTATTAATTATTAAATTAATTTGGTACCAATTGATATTTTAAATATTAATGACATGTATAGGTGAAAATTGAATTATCCATACATGCCACGTGACTATGGCTGTATAAATATTCACTAGTAAAGGAATTTTTATAATAGTTAGAAAATTATCTTACACAGGTATCAATGGTCTGGTACAACTCGCAGTATTAATGAGCTTAGAAATCAATACACGACACTCGCACCTATAAGTTCAACAACGGTTACTCCTCCGCCGAGTGTCATTACAACAACTACAAAACAATTTTTCACGCCTTCTCCGGCGCCATTTTATAAACAATATGTTTACTCAACCGAAAGTAATTTGATAACAGATGCCCAAAACAAACAGAAATATGGAAATTATCAAAATAACATCGATTATTATAAAAAAAGTTATCATTCAACTATCTCTAGTGGAAAAGGTTTTTCCTTTTCTTACAATCTTCCTAATTCTCGCGTCATGTCGTTGAATTATCAGAGTACGGTTAGGCCACCAAGTTCGCTCGCCTGGACGAGCCCCAAGTTTACGCAGCCAAGTTATACTCTTGGTAAGATTTTAAATGTCACGAAAGCATACTTTTGGCTATGACTTATAGCCAATTACTTCAATTCTACGGTTTTTCATTACTTCTTTTCACTTCGACTATTTCTTAAATTTCTTTTATTTTTCCATGGTTTATTCTTTTATCACGTATCTCAAAACACTTATGTACAGGATTTTTTTTATCATAATAAACTTTAAATATTATTCTTGGTTCTTCTTCGAGGCTTCAATATTCTTTGAACATTCAATAAATAGAATTGAATGTCACATGCTTTGATACATTACTCTTCAACACTTCACTACAATATTCGAATATTAATGTACATTTTTAAATCACTTGATTTTAAAAATTATGCTTTACTATTCACTTTTTTGGCAAAATGCAAACTTTGATTTTCAATCAATTCATTCATTATTTTCCCTAATGAGAATGTATATTCATTAATTCTATCTTCAATGGTTTTCTAAACTTATCTCATCGATATTTGTATTATTATACAAATTTTCATCATTTGAATTGCAATCTGTGATTTACTTTCTTTAAATTTAGAGCATGATAATAATAGTAACTTTATTTATAAAACCTGATAATAGGGATTTTATAAAAAGCTGATCTTCCTAAAAAATCATTAGGTGGTTGAAATAAACGCTAAGAAGGTGATGGTGCGATCTGTACAGTACTATAATAATCGACATTTTTAAAAACATTTTTAGCTATTCAAACTGTATTTAGACTAAATACTCTCTAACTTTTGGCTAATGGATTACTAATTATAATTATTTAGGTGATGCTGAAGCCAGGAAATAAATAAAATTTCTCAAATACATTTTCAGTGATTTCAGGGCTTTACAATACATTTCTGAAAATTATTCGGAATTTATTTTCATACTATTTACAATCTTCATTTACACTCTAACACTAGTATTTCTTCAAATTCAAAAGTATAATAAAACAATCTTATCTACTTTTATTTTTATTTATGAATACCTTTTATATTCATAAATAGTTTATCTTCGATTACAAACAATTTATACATTCTGTACTTTCAATTTACTAAATTATACATTTTCTTTGAAAAATTCAGGAACAGAGGTCGGTGAATGTCAAGATACAAGAACGGACTGCGCAGATTTGATCGCCAGGCTAAGGTCATGGTTGTGCCATCTGCAAACAGTGAAAAGTCGATGTTGTGCATCCCTCAAGACAGTTTGCTGATAAATGGCTCGAACCAAATGTGTTTTCAGGGCTATGTTTTGTAAAAGCAAATATTCATGCAATCTGCTTTATTGGGGGTAAAGAAACTATGTAGAGAATGTTAAAACGGTGCAAAAGTGTAAAATGAGCGGCATCTTAAAAATAGGGCACTGAGTAACGACTGTTCATGTAATGCGTACGAATCGTCTTACATATTTACTTTGTGAAATTTGTATTAGTCTCATAAGAATATTGAAAAAATTACCAATCGAATGTATTTTTAGATTGTAAAAATGATGTAAAAAAGTATTGAAATTTCACTTCAGAAAATGAAATTGAAGGCCTGCTAGGCTACAAATAATACTACATAAAATGAGTAAAAACAAAGAGTTTGTATGAAAATTTAAATGTAGTTTAAATGTTTGTATAAAAAATTGAGATTTTTTTCTTGATCGTTCATTTAATGATGGTATTTTTACCATTCTTTGGTATTATGTTATGTACACGTTTTCATATCCATCGATATTAAATTTACTTGTTTCTCTGAAGGTTTTGATTTTTATTTGAAAAAATTTTTAGCTGTTTAAATCATCGATAAAATTGTAGAAACAATAATTTATAGTAACATACAATTAAAAAATTCTACATATAAAATTAAAACGTTATTGAAAAATATTCTCTATGGAAAATTTGTACATAAAGAAATAAGAAATTAAATTTTTTAATAATAATAAATAATAATCAAAATTGTACGTTACTGATTCGGATTTCACAAAATAACCGAAACGTCATGAATACTGTCCGGTTTGAATGTTGTATTCCGATGATTTCTTGGTTAATAATTATTTTGTAAAGTTGACCTACTTATTACGTTAATATTTTGAATAATGCATAAACGATCTAAATTATTATTATTTTTATTATGATTATCATTTTTATTTGTATTTTTATTATTATTATTTTATTACTGTTTTTAATGAATGAAAATAATTTACAATGTGTCGAATGGATTGAGTAAATGAAATGAATGAAAACTGTTATTTTTAAAATCAATTAGGATAATTAAAGTAGAACAAGCGTGAACATTTTTTTCTTATTTTTTTTGTATACTTCTTAGCTTTTTAATTTTTTTTATTGTACTAAGCGCTTTAGTTTATTATCTTTCCTGAATTTTGTTTCATAAAGCAATTGAATAAATTGATCAGTCATTTTTAAGTAAACTTGTGAAAGCTTTAAACTCTGTTTTGAATGAAAATAAATTACCTTTCTCGCCATTCTGCAATCTTAAAAGCAAATCTATTTTTCTTCGCAGCGTATTCTGCTAATTGATAATTTGTGTGTCTTTCATTAATTCTCCATGTTAGAAATTGTATTAAGCTTGATAAGGAGAATCTGTTTTGAAATTATTTGAATTTTTTTATAACTATAAAAAAATGTTTAGCGCCATGAGTACGTACAATAATCGTAGTACGATTTGAACATAACGATTTAGTGATGTGTTACCAACTAATATGTACGGTTTTTTTTCTAAAACTTGTACTCAAAATTTCACATTTATCTAAATAAAAACTCATATTTAAATACACCTTGATTATTTCATTTGATTGATTTATGAACGTTTTTAACAAAACTTCTCCTAATAAGCAATCATTTTCTTTTGTGTTTCTCGTTGTGAATTAAGCATTATTTTATCATCTTAGATGAACTTTTTTTATATAATTATTAAAACTAACTATTTGATTGACGATCAAAATCGTTCATAGACGTTCAGAGTTATTTGGAGCTCCATATTTTAATCCGAATTAGAAATTAGAATCACGTTGAAAAATTATTGAATGTAATCATTTTTCAAAAAATTTTTTTATTACTCTTAAATATATGATTGTCGTAATATTTTTACAGAATAGTTAGTACTTGAAACATAATAGTTTATCCCATTACTTTAAAAGTAGAATAAGTAGAGCCTGTTTATCTACTTCTGAACCAAAAATAATTTAGAATTTGAATCTAGTAAAATTTAATCTTTAAATATCTATTAAAAAATGTCTCCATTTGCAAAGTCAAACTATCAATTTCTAATGCCTAAACCTCCGTAACAACAAAACATATTTGAAATTTGCATCAACTTATGGCTAATACAGCAAGAATATATTAAGAAAATTTAAAAATCTATTTTCCATCAAAAATGTTGTATTGAGCTCAATAGTTATTCCGTAAATGTTTACTTTATGTCATTTTTTTGAAAAAAATATATTCTTATATAACTTAAAAGATGATATTTTAAACAAAACTCCTTTTCATATAGTGCAAGTAAAAAGTAGCATCCATTATGTGCTGCCCCCTGTGGAGAATAAACGCTTTGAAAGTTCCAAGCAGCAAACTACTTTACCTTCAATTCAAACATGAATTCAATTCTTAAAAATTATTCAGAACAATTAAAATTACCATTAGTGTGCTAAAAGCAGGTAGTAACATTCATTCGAAGGTGAAGCAGTTAAAGAAATTAATTTTAAATAAATTTTCTCAAATATTCGAGAGTAAATATTAAGAAATTTTATTTTATGTCTTTATAGATACTACAAAATATGATTTTTTAAAATGATTTTTGAAGTATAACTTTAGAAAGTGCATATTATTTTTTACAACAAGATACAACAATAAATTGTCAACATACTATGAGCATAGAAACAAGTTATCAATAAATTCAATTATTTATATTTAGAATGTAAATGTATGATGAAAAGAAAAAGCAAGAAAAGGAAATAATTATTTCAGGTTTTTATGATTTTCTTGATTTATCGTTCGTTTACTTTGCTTACGATTATTTAATTCTCTACCAAGCGAAAAACAGATAAGTTACTGCAAGTGATCACTGACTCTGTGTCCTACAAGATAATCTTATTCGAACGACAAAGAAGCTAGAAAAGCATTCCATCCGTGCGCAGCAGCTGATATTGAAGCACGTAAAGCATCTAATTTATATCACAGTAAAATTGAACTACGCTAACTTTTCGTTTGATTTTGATCAGAGCGAGAATTACTTACTGCGCTGTGTACGTACGTATAGTACACTATTGATACAATTTATTTTCCCTTTTCATGGATTCGCAAATGCTGTGAGATGTCTAATCTTCTCTAATCTTTCCTTATATGGCTGTTAAATTAATAGAAAAAGTATAATTACTAGTGAAAAATAGCAAAGTCAAAAAAAAAGTGTAGAAAAGAGAAAAGGATTAACAACAATAAAGTATCTTATCATGTTTGAAGATTTATAAAAATTCAAAAGAAGGATTAGTAAGTAAAATTATTATATTTCAATTCCAAACTAACTGAAGCGTAAAATTACAACTTTTCATTCAGTTTGTGTTCAATAGAAACAAATATAAACAAATACAATGAATTTATGCATCTATTACACGCGAATATGTTAGAGGCAGGAATAAAAGGAAAATTAATATTTTCTCTAGTTTTAATTTTTTTTTACACTGCCGTTTGATCACGTTTGCCATACCTGAGCGAAAAATGAGTAAACTTCAAAGGGTTCGGTGAAAATAAGTCGGATCGAGGTTTAAATTAACTATATAGTAGTTTTCTACAAATATTTTCAGGCTATATGAATTGCCACGAGAACGATCTATTTATTCATCACCTGTAAAAAGAATTAGAAATCCAAGTAAGGAAAGTTAACTAACTAATAGAGCACTGAACTTTTTAAAAATCGTGTACAATATTGAAGTTCATCTAGTTTTATGAATACATTAACATGATACTTTTCACGAACAAATCCAGTTTTTGTGTAGCATTCTTTGCATAATATTAAAATACAGCGACAAAGGCCACTGCGAGAGATTACAAAATCGGCGATTTTATTTTAAAGAATTTAAAACTCACCTTTTGTATCTGAACTGTAAATCAGAAAATAATATAGCTGTTAAATGAGAGGAGAAGAAACAGAATGCATATAACGAGTTTAACGATTACGTGATACAATCGTCGTTTTTATATATTTCAGATTTTTACTAAAATTAAGTGAAACATATAAAAATTAATCAATTCGAAGGTTTCCAAAAAGTGAGCGGAATCATAAACTTATCACGTGCACAAAAAATGAACTTTCAGTAGAGGGAGAATCAGAGTATTCCGGTATAAATAGGGAAGCTACTCTCCAAGTCAGCACAATCCGAACTCATCTTCCTCCCAAGCTTGAGCCTTCAGATCCAGAACAAACCATCACCATGAAAACTGTAAGCAAATTAAATTAAAGTTTAAACATTTATTCAATTTTTGTTGTTATTTAAAATATAGAATAAAGCATTATTTATCGTTCGTTAAAAATTCATTCTCATACTTATAATTTGAAGCTTATCAATATAACAAAAAAATTTTAGAAATTAAATAAAAATGTTTCCTTTCGCAGATCTTCGCTTTCGTTGCCCTCCTGGCCGTCGCCTCTGCCCTGCCACAATTGCACAAACGC
Organism: Trichogramma evanescens; assembly: GCA_902732785.1. NCBI lineage: Eukaryota > Metazoa > Arthropoda > Insecta > Hymenoptera > Trichogrammatidae > Trichogramma > Trichogramma evanescens. Next base: position 40,616 of record CACVKI010144402.1, read on the forward strand.
GGCGCCCCAGCTCAAGAAGTCCAACTGGTCAAGGAATTGGCCTCCAACAACGACGGTCTCGGCAAATACCAGTTCGCCTACGAGCTCAGCGATGGCCAGCGCCGCGAGGAGAGCGCCGATGTCCAGGTAGTCCGCGAGGCTCGCTCCGGCGAAGAGACCGTCCTCCTCCGCCAAACCGGATCCTTCAGCTACGTCAGCCCCGACGATGGCAAGACCTACACCGTCAAATACGTCGCCGATGAGAACGGTTTCCAACCCATTGGCGAACACATCCCAAAATTGTAAATTGTTAAGCGACAGGCGTTTTTTATAAGTTCTTTTTATAAATAAAATTTTTTATATATAGCGAAAAAATCTTTCTCGTTTACACTTGCACTCCTCCCTCGCTCAAAAATTAAAATCAATCTTTTGTATTCGATCATTCAAAGTTGCTCTGTCAGTAAATCTACGCGATTTAAATAGCAGCTGGGAAGTTAACAAAGAATCAAACGAGCGATAGTATATATTCGCTTTTCTTCTACGCCTTCGCAAACTTAGCATCAAGCTTTCAAAAGTCGCACCCCCCACAGGCTCGATGTTATCTCGCACTGTTCAATAGTCTAAGGTGTGTTCTCTATACAAGACGCAAACGCATTAGCCTTATAGCTTTGGAGCGCACACACACTTGTACATACCCTTGCAAAGAGAGCTAACGATATACGTATTCAACCTTCGGTGGCCCTTTTGTTAAATTCGGAGGCGCGAGAATCCTAATTGAGACGAAGTTTCTGGACGGAAAATTGCGTGTGTGTGTGTGTATGCAGCCAGCAGTCGAGTCGAGAGCGCGCGCAGGGCGGGAGAGAAAAGAGCATGGCTATATGTACGCTTACGCACACGCACGACAATAAGGGAAATTTAGTGGTGGAACGCCACTTTAGCTTATACATAAATTATGCGTGCACGCGGGAGAGCGCAAAGAGAGAGAGAGAGAGGGAGACAGAGAAAGCTGGCAACGATTACCTAAGGGGAGGTGTACGCAGAGTCTCGAGTCGTCGCGACTGCAGGCCTCGCGCTTAAGTTTCTTCGGTTTTGCGCGCCTTACGTATAAACCCCTCCGCGCTCGCATCCGTGTGTTACGACTGCGCGTGTGTGTACTCAACGGAATTCAAGTATGTGCACGTGTGGGATGTATACACACAAGCGCACTGTCATATCTTTGTGAGATGCGGTGCGCGCGTCTGCAAATGCGGCTCGTTTTTAAGTGCATTTACACAAGCTTATAGCGCGCGCGTATGCGTACGCTCGTTCTATACGAGCGGCGATGAAGTGCGTGAGCCACTGCTTGTTTGTCTGTAAACACACACTCACGGGCCACAATGATGCCCAAAATTACATTAGCTCGTGCCTCTTTGCGGCTTTAATCTTTGTAACTTTTATATTTCATCAAAAGCGCGGCAAAAGCACGATGCAACATCGTCGGCTGGCCAGAGCTGAAATCTCTGCAAACAATTATTTTCATGTCAATCATTTCGTTGCGGGTGGCTGATAAATTTTCTCAGTTTTAATTTTCCAAATTTTTCATAAAAATAAGGTTCGATCGAATTATTTACTTTGCTTGCAACGTATGGCTTCACCACTAGATGGCGCGTACTTTATTTTGTAACCCTGCAAGTGGCAAAGTAAGAAAGTTTGTATAAGTCAAAGCCCCGTTTTGACGTTTTTATCGAGTAACACACGAGAGTGTTCCTCCTCTCGTGCTCTAAAGATGATCTAATCTTTATTTATAATTATAGAAAAGGTACACAAATCCGGACTGTTAACTCCAAAAGTATACATCCAATAAATCGCGCTATAATATGATTCGATACATTTGAATATTTAATTCATAAAAAAATATTTATAACTTTCAAACTAGTTATCAAAATTGACCCATCGCTTTAATTTTCATCGCACTCGCTAATGAGCTTTGAAAATGACGATATTTTCCTCTCCCTTTGGCGCGCGACAGTGGCACGTGTACGTAAGTCTTGTACGCGTCGTAACTTATCGTAATTTAGCGAATTGTGTAATGTTGCTATGTCACACAGAAAGTTATAAGCTGCGCAGCTTTTCATGGGCTTAACTTGACTTTACTTAGCTCATTACACGCCACTACTACTACTGGCTGTGTGTACTGCATTGCGCTCGGCGGCCATTACCGCGCGCGCGTCGAAGCGCGCACAGCACGCGGAAATACTGCTCGTCTCTCTCTCTCTCTTTTTAGCGTCCGTATAAGATTTTCGTGATGCAGCTTTTAGCCCTCTTAATTCGAGAGAGAGAGAGAGAGAGAGAGAGAGAGAGAGGAAGAGAGTGAGGCAGCAAACGTGTAAAAAAAGCAAGGAAGAAAGCTGCGTACTTTCTATGAGCTATGTTATGTCCTCCATAAACACGATAAGCACCGAGGATGTCGCAAGAGTTCGCGTCTATGCGTGTGGGTGTATCCCACCTTTGTAGATACATCTATACATGTAACTGAGGTGCGTGGCTTTAAGGTAGGCAGGCACAAACACAGTCTATATCTCTCTGTATACGTGCGTACGCACCGCAAAGCAGACTGCAAAAGCTCTCGACACCCTTGATTAGGTCCTTTTACGACTCTCCTTCGTCTCTATTTTTCGTCTTGTTTCCCGTCTTTTATGCGCCTCGCTCTCTCTCTGCTCTCTCTCTCTCTCTCTCTCTTTCTTTCTCTCCGCTCATGTATATATTCGTCTTTCATGAGCCGTGAGTGCGGTAAAATGTATTATATACGAATATAGCAACGCAGGCAGGCAGTAATGTTAGACTTTTCTAACATCGTAATTTTTCGTTTGCTTTGTGGAGATGTACTTGCGAACGTTTCTCCGAGTGCACTAATTTGCTTTATATACGAATACATGAGTATCATAGAAATATTATACGTATTCGTCGGGTTTTTTCATTTATTTTTTTTATGCTTTTTCGCGTAGCTTTTTTTATTAATAACATCATGCTCGAATTTGAAAATATTCCTGGTAAAAGTTTTTCAAGAAAAAAGCATGCAAAGGACTGTTGTACTTAAACCGTACAACAAGTTGTACAAAAAGAAGAAAACAAATGTCAAGATTTCATTAACAAAAAATGTCAAGTTATCAAGATGGACATATTCATTATTGCAATCCAAAAATAATTTAAAAAATTGGATGCAGCACGCAAATGTAATATTGAAGTTTTAATCCATTAACACTCGATTTAGAATATACGCGTAAGATTTCTCGTTTCTATAGTCAGGCCTGCTGCTGCTGCTGCTGCTGCTGCTGCAATTCTGGCACATTGCAAGGGAGCCGCAGCGAACTTGTAGCTCGCAGAGATCAGCTATAAGCTCCGCATTGCACACGGCGGCGGGATGTACACGCGGGGTAATGATTCGAAACTTCAAATATATCCAGCATGCGGAGCGGAGTATCCAGACACACGAGGCGCGCGCGAGGCATACATTCGCTATTTTCAGTGGTACACGCCAATTCTAATGAAACTCAAGTCTCGGCGCGCCGCGCTCCGGCTGAGTTTATATCTGACTGCTGCTGCTAGCTGGTTCTAGCTTGGCGCACATCGTATATATAGCAGTGTACTGCATACTTCGTACATATATATCTGTATGTGTGTATCAGCGCATCTTGACTCGAGCTCCTCGCGAGCGCGCGCGCGGAGGCATAAAGGCGTCGATAGAGGGTACGCTTTGTTCCTCTCTCTCTCTCTCTCGCTCTCTTCTCCCTTTCTATAGTTGAAGTTGCGTGCACCTTGAAAACTGAGAAGTTTCGTATAGTTGTGGAGTTATCTCCATACCATCTTGGTGTGTGTGTGTGTATATGCGTGTGTTATAGGCTAGCTGCTATATAGACGCGTCGCACGAGACAGAGAGAGAGAGAGAGAGGCAAAATGGCTCAGACACACTATTATACGCCGTCCCCACCTCCGCCTCACCGCTGCGCCGCGCGGCGGTTTGCTATAATGACGAGGTAAGATAACTAATTAGTCATACTTCACCCTTAAGTCTGACAAATTGTTCCAACTTTGCTGATGAAAGACGCGAGGAGAGAGACTGCGAGGCGTGTTTAATATGGACCATACGCGCTCTCCGAGCTCTTCCAACTACCATACAGAGTAAGTAGTATAGCATAGGCAGCTTACGACACTGCGGCGCGATATATTACTCGACCCGCGCCCGTATATATACGAGAGAGCTATTATATTGCTCCGAATTGGGTACCGTGTGCTCACGCACGCGATGGCCTTCGACGCACGGCAGCGACGCTGCTCGCTGAAGTTATCTCGAAGCAGCTGCACAGTACACCAGCTAGAGCAAAACGAGACTTGTCAATTCTCGCGCTCGACCATGAGAGAGGAACGTCTTCGTTCGTTCGCGTGGTGAGCGCCATCGAGTCGCAAATACGGATTTTTACGAGTTTTACGTATATATTCGCACTGATGTACAGCTCTGTGTACCTGTGTTCTTGATGTCATGTCTCGTCGACGATGATATCTTTCATTGTAAAAAATTAGGGTTTTTTCCTGAGCGAATCCAATTATAGTTGAACGCTTGAACCCACGTATTTCTGATTTATGCGTTTTATTTTTTTTTTATTTCTTTTATTTCGCTAAAGTGAAGCTTCATTAAAACTTCTTCCTACCTTTTTTTACGATTTTATTATGTTCTTTTTGACTGATGTAGTATGCATTGATTTGCGTCCGTTTAAAAGGCGACGAAAAATGTATACATTAAGTTAAGGAATGCAGACAGTAAATAAATATCAATACTAGTTTTATGTTTATTCATGTACGCAGTTTGCGTTTGACGCTTGAGACATAAATAGCTTCAAGAAACTATGATTTTAATGAGTTACAATTATTATACGAATTGTCGAACGATTCAGTCACTGTTAAAATTTGATGAGAATGATATTCTAATCGCTAGATGGCGAGTACCTTTATTGGTAAACCTGCAAGTGGCAAAGTGAAAATAATTATATAAAATGTTGCGGGATTCTCCTTTTCGAGAGTGTTGTTGGGTATATTTGTGAAAAATTTCTAATATTAATAAATTAAAATAAAAAATAATCGAACACGATCTTTTTTTTATAGTGAGAAAAAGCCGGGAGGCTAGAAAAAACTCACTCGTTTTATTAAGAAAAACAAGCACAATTCAGTCGAAAATTGGCTGGGGCCCCGACCGAGAAGAGAGCAAACAAGCTGTCTCTCGCTTTTTAATAAATTTCAACTTATAAATATTTTACATATTTTTAAGGTTTTATTAGTCAATGGCTCTGAACTGCTCTCGCCGAAGCAACGTCTGGCGCAGGCGAAAGAACAATAACAATAGAAAAAACAAACAATGACGGTAAGTACGTAACCGATCGAACATAAAGTAATGTAAGTCAAAAGGTTTTTAAAAACATTTTTTTAATTTTGCTTGAAAATAGATGAGATATAATTAAACTCATTCTTAATTACAAGCATCAACGATTAAGTTTTTTAAAAATATACATCATTTGTTTGGACAATTTTTATTTTCCAAATCTTTTTTCTAAAATATTCTATTCTATACCTAATTGAAACTTTTATACTCATGGAAACAATTGGCTGATAAAGCTCCTGCACATTTATGGATGTATTATATTGCGCATAGTTCATGCGCGGAATGTCGCTGTCGTTAATTGAAACGAATCGGTTAAAATGGGAGCGCAGCGCGGCTCATTTCTGCACTAATGATTAATTTTAACGAGGTGAAATATGATAGATTTGTTACTGCCACTGCCACGCGAATGTATATAATATATCGTTTGTGCTGCTGCATCGTATTACCGCAGTGATCTTATTATTATTCTCAAGAGATAAGAATCAAAACAGCTCGCGCGCAAAGCTCACACACGAGTTTGTTGCGGGCGGGAGATGGCATCCAAACACATACACACACACACACACACACACACACCCACGAACTTTCGTATCCCTAAGCATACATCTATCGTCATGTTAGCGCAAAACTGCTCAACCGATTCGCATACGTACATATATTATATACATAAACTTGTAACTTGTGCCGGCAATAGCCTCGAGGCTGCGTCATAGTAGTCCTCTCTCGCTTGGTCCATTCACTGTATATCCCTCCGAATGCGTAAGAGTATGTACATACGTGTATGTATGCGGGCGCTATCTTTCGTTGTTCTCCTCGCCCTCCTTCGACTCTATCGTTCCGTTAGCTCCGGTCGTGTCTCTTTATTGCGCCGCTGCTGCTGCTGCTGCTGCTACCGGTGCGCTAGCTGGCCTCTGAATTCAATTCAATGCATAGGAAATGGATGCCATTGCCGTGAGCAGCAGCAGCACTGTGCAGGATCGCATTTTCGAAGGGTCGAATAAAAGTGCACAGATAAAAGTCGTAAGCAATGTACAGAAAAAAAGAGACGCGCGGAACGATCCGAGGAAGGGAGCTGCTGCTGCTGCTGCTGCGAGCTCGAAGTCGTTGGGGCAACCAAGAGAGGAGCGAGCATACCGCGGAAGCGCTTTAAAGATGCAACCAATATGTTGTCGGAACTCCCGAGCTGATCGTGCCTTGGCCATTGCGTGTGCGCTGTACTGGGCTTTCAGCTTTTTAGTTTTTTGCGACACAAAAACTGGCAGGCCGCGCGTTGCGACTTTTTTATTTTATGATACACGATCTTGACGTTACACGTCCTCGAAGTGAAGAAAAAATCTTTGACGCGCTTGTTCTCAACGTAGTGGTCAACTGCAGTAAGCTCGATACCGCATTATTCAATTTTCTGGACTGTATATTGTTCGAGGCCTCTTTTTTTTATCGAATCCCTTCCACAAAACTGAAGTCTAAGAATAAATTTTTCAAAAGCTTCGCGACATTTCGGTGTTTGTTCGCATATTGAAAATTATTCACTGTAACACGAGCTATCGTTTCTGTTAGGATACGACGACAAAAAAAAAGAAAAAAAATTGAAGCAACAAGAATCGACAGTTGAATTTCTCGAGCGTATATATGCATATATATAAGTATTAGCGCGTGCATGGGGTGCGAGGGTGTGCGCACACCTATAGCTCGTAATGTCATACACTCACACGAGTCTTTGCACACCGGCACAGAGCCACCATGTGCACCCCCCGTTATATTACCGGGACTCCTCCACGTTCGAGTCATCGGTCGCTTTGAAGGCTGTATACATGTGTGCGTGTGTGTGGGACTCGGCACAACTCCAGGGCTTTGGCTCGACTGCTGCGAAGACGGCGCGGTAGCGACTGTACGAGACGTGAATTCTTATAAACGTTTCGCCTCTTGAACTACGAAATGTTTACGTATTCGCTTCTTCGCGTTCCGATCGTGCCGTGTACGCCGCACCGACGCGACGAGTCGATGTATAACGTGTATATGTGTGTGCATACGCGCGAACGGACGCCGGTGACAACAAAATAAAAATAAAAAATTCCGAATTTTCGAGTCAACCGACATGCGGACACGCCCGAGCGTAAGGTTATATACTGTCAGGGTGGCCGCTTCTCTTTCTCACCTTCGGAGCTCGTCCGGATCACGCATTCGAATCGCGACTAGCAACGATAAAATATATTTTTTTCATTGAATATTTCTGAGAAAAGTTTTCAAATGAATGAAAAATGGATTGATTAAAAATGCCCTTTGAATTTTTCAAGTAGTATTTAATTATTACCCCCTTAAAACTATTACGTAATTTGTAAAAAGCCCCTATCCGCGTTAGTACAGGTTGCCCCTTCAAACGACATTCGCATATTATGCATACATACGCAAATCTTTATATATTTATGAAAATAAATATTAATTCATGTTGAAACGTATTAATACGTGTAGTAAAAGTACATTTCACTACATGAACTTTACAAAAAATTATATACATGAAATTTTGTTGAAGTTTCACTTCTAACAGCTACTCATAACTACTTATTTATTCTAAAACTGAGTCACAATTTTATACGAAAATGTTAGATTTAATATTCCAGTATCCATTCTGTATTGTAAAAAAATATATTGTAATCGAAGGTTTTTATATTTAATGATTACGAACTTATCGATTCCATCGACAGATGGAACATTGTAAATCCGCAAGTGGGAAAAGAATTCTCGAAAATAAATACCTGGTGGACGTTTCGCCGAACACTGCTGTTTTTATGTTATCAGCTTCAGCGGACGGAAAAGTTACATACGAACAATTCTATCAGCTACCCATGAAATTATTGTCTGTATACCGTCAACAGTTCCCCTTGAACATCTTCCACTGTAGCGGGCAAAAAAAATCCTCATTAGCTCAGCTCGCATACGCACCGAGAGATGTATTATCCGCATAGCGAAAATATCTTCCGAGAATACGACTGCGAATTGAGCAGCAGCTCCGCACGGATATAAGAAGAATAAAGTTAGCTCGTACGTATAATACTGCGCGTGGAGGGAGGTCAGATCGTAGTCTCGGGTATATACATCGCATAACGACGTAATATCTCAGTTGGCTGACCGTAGCCGTAGCCCGAGTCTCTCGAGCTTGCACGCGTTTCCACACAAATATATGGGTAAGGCTCAGAATTTTTTAAATAAACCTGCGCACATATGTCACCGATCTTGACGCGCTTTTGGTATGTTATAGTACATGGTAAAATGGTCCCAAAACCAAAATTTTGGACCCCCTCCCCTATCCTATCCCCCAGTTCCGGTATAAACGTACATTTTCTATCTATATTTATTCTGAAGGCCTGAAGTAATTAAAAAATCTGAAAAAATTCATAAAAATACTTTTCAACAATCCAAACAACCTTGAATTTTGTAAGATTTTTTGAGTTCTTCAGGCCTTCAGAAAAAATCATTGAAAATTTTGAAAATTCATATACGGCGCTACGATGCAATACAAAACCCGATCTTTTTTTCACTTATTTTTGGCATTAAAATACATAACCCCAAATTTTTTCAGAGAGGACTCTGGCGTCTAGAGCCGAAAAACGCCCTTTTTTGAAGACATCTGAAAAATAATGAAACTATGATGAATGTCTTCAGAATTTCGCACAAATCTTTGTGATGCTCTAGATTGAGCTAGAAAGCTCCAATCGAAAACTTGCAACGGTCAAAATTTATTAAAATTTGACAAGGAATTCAAAAAACATTTTCTCAAATTTTTTTACCGGAACCTCTGGGTTCCAGGAACCATTTTTCTTAAAAAAAGCGTTTTTTGGCCATAGATGCTATCACCTTCAATTAAAAAGTTTGAAAAAATTCAAGGTAAGACTGTATTTTGATGAAGAAAACGAGAAAAAATTTATTCTCGATTTTTCAAGGCTTTGTATCGCCCTAAAAAAATTATTTTTGTTAAAAAAGGGCGTTTTTCGGCTGTAGACGCCAGAGTCCTCTCTGAAAAAATTTGAGGTTATGTATTTTAATGCCAAAAATGAGTGAAATAAAAGTCCGGGCTTTGTATTGCATCACAGCGCCGTATATGAATTTTCGAAATTTTCAATGATTTCTTCTGAGGGCCTGAAGCACTCAAAAAATCTGAAAAAATTCAAGGTTGTTTGGATTGTAGAAAAGTATTTTTATGAATTTTTTCAGATCTTTTAATTACTTCAGGCCTTCAGAAAAAATATAGATAGAAAATGAACGTTTATAGGGGAGGAGGGGGTAGGAGGGGGGAGGGGGTCCAAAATTTTGGTTTTGGGACCATTTTACCATGTACTATAACATACCAAAAGCGCGTCAAGATCGGTGACATTAGTGCGCAGGTTTATTTAAAAAATTCTGAGCCTTACCCATATATATAATATAATGCTCGAGCCAAGATAATATACACGTCATACTTGCGTAAACGCGAATCGCTGTTAGGGGGTGGACAGGGAACGCGCTGATTCGAGCTTTCTTTGCGTTTGCGAGTACATATAAGACGTAACGAGCCACACTGTGGCAACTATATATACGCGGTGTGGCCTCTGCGATTTGGATTTACGCACGTACCCTGCGCACCCACACACGCACACATTCGCAAACGCCGCAGCCGCACGCAGCTAACATAGCTCTGGCGGCAAAATTACTTGCTATATCACAATCACCGGCTTGTGTGCACATACTTATAATATATATATATATATATATATATACTCGGCAGAGTCGGATTTCGCCGCCGAGGATCCATTTACCACCCCTCGCGCGTCGTGAAAGCTCGAGCAGCGCTCGCGAATGACCTATAACTCGATGCCTTATCCCCTAAATTAGTCCTTGCTCACGTATACGTTTTCTTCAGCTACTCTCCCTCCCTCTCTCTCTCTCTCTCTCTCTCTCTCTCTCTTTCTTGCGAGCTCTTTTAGAGATACTTTGCTAGTTAACTATCTTGCGAGCTTGCAGAGAGAATGAAGATAAAGCTTCGGAAAAGTTAAAAATGTCCAAGTTGTACTCAAGCGCGCGCATGGCGTGAAAGTGTTTATTTATTTAGGCAGCTTTAGGTGCAACAAACTACTGGATTCCTATTTCTATTTGGAATGTTGATCGAAATAAATTTTGTTACGTAATATTTATGGAATTAGTGCTATAATTGTTGAAACAGATATTAAGTTTGAAATATACCAACAGCTACACTGATAAAAATACCGTCTCGTCCGTCGAAACGAACCCGTTTTTGGCAAAAAACGGCATTTTTATCAGTGTACATTATTCAACCTTAAATTTAATTTAACGCAAATTCGATTTAATGAAATCTGATATTAAAATAAAAGTACCAATATTGAATTTTACTAAGAATACTTATACATTAAATCTTCGTTGAAAGTTGATGTACAAGTACTGATTTATTCTTTTAAATAAATTACAAAAATGCAGGAATTTAATTTTAATATTTTTAATCATAAAATAAAAAAAAATTTAATTCTATTTGCAAATTTGAATATTTTGTTTACTTTTCTTCAGTTAACTATAGAATAAATTAAATCAATATTAAAGCCAACCTTCACCACTAGAGGGCGAATATCTGTATTGATGAATCTGCAAGTGTTAAAGTAAAAATGATGGTATAAGACAAAGCATAGTTTCAATCCTAATCCACGTTTATTTTCTTTACAATTTAACAGTCGAAAATTCAAAATAACTACTTCACGGAGAAAAGAATGTAACAAATATTGTTAGAATTCACAGTAAAAATTACTATTTAAATAGTAATGGTGTGACATCTATCTATTATCAGGAATTTTGCTAATATTAAAACAAATATTCTTAAAGGTATTAAATATTTTACTATAAACTGATGCAATAATTGCTATAGTGTATAATAAAAATTTCACTGTAGTAAATTTTATGTTAGAGTAACATATTATATGTTAAAAAACATAATACTAAATAATATAATCTTAGCAAATGTTGCTGTACAAGCACAAAAAAGTACATTTTGTGTAGCAAAATTTACTATCTATACAGTAACTTTTCTTTTGTGAGCTGACGCAAGGTGGCGATCGCGACCATAGCCTCAAAAGTCGTTTTTGACTAAAGTAAATCACTGCTCGCTACAATGAGAAAATTTCTTGACTTTCTCGTTTTCAAGTATCTTTATTATCTTGAAAATTTAATTGTTAATAAATGTTTAATATTTTTCATCGTCGTATTTCACTGAAATGAACTTCCAATATCATGGCTAGATGTCGCTTGCATGTCGCTGCATACCCGCAAGTGGCTAAAATTTGATCCAGCTTACTATATATAGAAGATGAAAACGCAGTGATCAAGCTTAATAAACATGTTATACAATATATGAGCGTTAGTAGTAGTATTAGGTTATTTAGATTAGGTAGGAATAAGATACAGTGAGCGTGCGGTTTCAGAGTTAGTACGACTAGTCGCGAAAAGAATAAAATTTCCAAAATTGTCATTCGAAAGATACGCCTACAAACTTCCAATGAGATCAAATCAATCAATTAATGAAAAATAATTTTTCTTCAAAATTTCATTTACCCACGGAAAATTTGATACAGTATATATCAATAATTACTAATCTGTATAAGAAAAGTTACTATTCAAACAAGAAATATTACTACTCATAATATAAAAATTACTGTAATAAATAGGAAATTTTAATAGAATTCAAAATAATAAATTTTTCCTACATTAAATAGTAAAAATTACTAAAATGTGTCGATGTCACCTGTTTACTAGATATTACCTATAGTAATTTTTACTGTGAATTCGAACAATATTTGTTATATTTTTTCTCCGTGTTGAAAATTAATTTAAGAGTTGAAAAATTTTCTTTTATAATGCATATGAATCTACTTTTAAATTTGATAAATTTTCTAGTGGATTTAACGTGTGTTCAAGTTTAATGATTTGTGATAAAATATTTTCAACTCAATTCAAATGGTAATAAATTAGAACAATATTTATACAAAGCATGAAAATATTTAAACAATAACCGAGCTTGAAGAAACAGAAAGCTTTTCGCAATAAAGGAAAAAGACAGGCAAAAGCAAAAATCTATACAGCTCAAGGGTGAAATAAAAGTGAATATAAGTAGTAAAAAAAAAAGATACAAAGACTCTCTCGGCAGAGAGCAAAACGAGTAAATAAGAGAAAAGAAAGTATTGAGGCGGCGCGTTATGTGTGCGCGAGGGGTAACTGCCTGAACAGTACTCGAGGTGGACCAGGGCGTATCGTCGCTGTGTATATATAGTAGCTTAGCGCGAGTGCGCGAAAGCAACACTGCGGCTTTATTCGCGCCTTAGTGTATACTTCTATCTACGAGTATATGTATGTGAGTATAGCCGCTGTTGCTGCACACAGACTCTGTCTCTCTTATACACTTGCTCTTTCTCTTATTTCGCGCTGTACAGAAGGGGATCTTATGTGTACACTCAATGTCACTTTTGTCGTGGTGTACGTAGATATATATACGTTTACACGTGATCCGCCGGTATGTATATATATTATATACGTATACGTCGTACTTTTATATCATTTTGTTTGACCCTGCGCCTTCTCTTCCTTTTCTTTTTTGTCGTCCTTATTACCCGAGCTGGATCTCACCACCCTCGGCACTACAGCACGCACGCCGTGATATATATAATAAGTAAGTAAGTGCAAAAAAAATATGAAATTTCTGCGTAACATGTGACCGAATTATAGCTTGCAAGCTCATAATAAGCGCAAACAAGTATTGCGATATCCGGTATTAGTTTCGATGCGTGGTTTATTATTATACGCCCAACGTAGTTTCACACGCTATACGTTGTTAACTTACGAGAATTGATATTGTTTCACGATCCTCGAGGCCGAAGCTTGGCGAGTAAAATGTTGAAATTAAAAAAAAAACGTAAGAACTATACGTATCGAGCGACGAGACAGTATAAGGTTTTGTGTCAAAATGAGATGCTTCAAAGAAAAGAAAATGCATCATTAGAAAAAGTTGGCGTATGTTCAAGTAATAACAACCCTGAATTTATACGTACAAACCATTTTTTTTCTTTTTTTTTAAATATTGCCGGTGCACAATCTTTTTTTTTGACACGAACCTCACGATGACACATTCAATTCTAGTATTGGGGAAAAGCATTAAGATGACATTCTTTTATATTAAATGCCGGGCCACATATAGATCGGTATAATACAGATGAAAAGTTTTCATTTCAATAAATTGTTCTATTTCTCCTCCATGCACGCGTGTACGATAAAAAGGCAGAAGAAACGGAAAATAAGTATGATGTATACCATATCTACTCCATGGTTAGAGCGCGTACGGAGAAAGAGATATTAATATGGACCCGAATAATGTATAGAAAAGAATGATCGTGAAAGCTGATCTCGAGCGGATAAATTTTCGTCAAAACCGATTACCGGAAGCAAAGCAAACTTTAATAACAATCCAAGTCATAAAGCTCGGCTATACTCTCTCTCTCTCTCTCTTTTTCAGCAAACATACCGTACGTTTGCGTCTGAGCATGTGTGTGTGTGTCTGTGTATGTGAGCGTGGGTACACACACACACATACACGCACAAAGTGCGCCAATCCATCTCTCCATACGAGCTCGGCTTCTCGAATGGTGTATGTGCAAACAGCAGCAGCAGCAGCAGCAGCAGTGCACGTAAATGCCGCACGTTCACATGAGTGTCATCAGAGAGCTCAAGCTCTCGCATCTTCTGCGCTATTGATCTTTCCCCTTTGAAGCCAACTATGACTTCCTCTTTATCTCTCTCGGTTTCTCTCTCTCTCTCTCTCTCTCTCTCTCTCTCTCTCTCTTTCTTCCTATCTAAAACCAGACAATATAAAGCTAACTTACGGTTAGCGTTATTTTACGCGTAAGAGCATCGTGGGGGGTTAGAGTTGAAAAAGCGCCGCGACCCGCTGGCATCGGTATTTTCTATAAAAGCTTCGTTTTAAAGCGATATATTTACTCTTGCTGCGCGCGCCCGCGTGGTATCGCCCGGGCCCTCTTCTTATTTACACAATATAATCTTCGCAACGCGCGAGGACGTCCGGCAAGATATATCCAGAGAGAGAGAGCGAGAGAGAGACGAAAAGCCGAGGTCATTACGCTTTTATGCGCTGCGCGCGCCCGCCCCATCATGATGTTCCTCTCTGTGCAAGAGCTTAAATAAAAGCCACCCTTTTCCGCGTGCCCGCGCGAAACGGCTAACGGCGCGCGTATGGCGTACACGGCAGCACGGGATATTTTTAAGATTTTTAACGAGCAGTTGTTGCTTGACTGCGCAATGCTATTGCTGCTGCTCGCCGTGCACGTGCTTGTTACCTCCCTACGTACACACACATATACACACATAGGGGCAGCAAGCCGAGGTACAAGTGTAATATCACTATCCCGGGCTACTAATGCGACACTTTTCAACGATGCTTGAGTACATGGAATGCGGAATGAAGATATGCTCTTTAGCACCTCCGGTTTAATGCGCACCTCGTGTACGCGCGCTATTATGTGGGCCGAATTATTAGATTCGCTCCCGACCCTCCCTTACCCCCATGCAGCCTGAATGATTATCACTTCTGAAAACGAACTTCTCGACGGTTTTTACGGCTTTTTATTGCTAGAAGAATTTGAATTCGGGTGTCAACGCGGCGATTCGTAACGTGTGCCAGATGTAAATGATTCGAGTTTCAAACTCCGCGTCGCACGTCGGTGACTCGAAAATACCGCAGTTGCTCGGGCATGTAACGGCTATTATAAAAAGCTTCACTGAATAACTGGGTCATCCGATATTCGCAAAATGTGTTTGAATCGTTTTTCACAACGAGTATGTAAAAAAAAATTCGTGATAATGGCCGGCTAAGGACTTCGAAGTATGTATGCATAACGCATTTACACGTGCACGCGATATAACTTTGAATTTACGGTTGCGTTTGTACTTTGTCTCCATTTTGACTAGTATCGAAGTAGCGATAAAAAACTGATTAGATCGAACGTGCATATGAGCAATTCTATAAAAAAAATCGTTAAAATTTAAAACTGAACAATAAACAATTTAATAAGAATTTTTGCTATTAGTATTTTCGAGTTCGGAAATCGCGCTTTTCCATAAATACGACCATTCACTTTTTTGTTTGTTTTGGGACTGTTTCTATTAGTCAAACCCAGGTGGCGTCAGTCCCATGGAGTCGTACTTGCAAGTACAAAAATTAGTCTCAACGCATATATTGCAATGTCTATGGCTCTTGTGCGCGCGTGTAAGTAGCGAAGGATTGCAAATGTAGTTGATACTGCGTAGAAGTGAACTCACCGTGCTTAGATGTACCGTCGTGAAAGGTACCAACTTTTACATGGCATCAAAAATAATGTGTCCAAATTGTCGTTAGGTAAAAGTGGTGCATACGAGGCCTTCCTTTTCCCTATCGGTCTTTCGGTTTTATCTGTGCCTTGAACGACCACTTCCTCGGGTTCCTCGGTCTCAGATTGCTTGACATCGCCTGACTCATTGCCCGTCGTGTCCTTGAGGATGTCGTTATTTTCAGTTGATTGCGATTATCCTCCTTAGTTGATAAATTATTTTTAGACCCGGCGAGTCGTTGCGAGTTGAGCCTCGACGGGGTCTCCTGCAGCTTCCTCAATGCGCCTGAAAAGGAGTTTGAGAGGTGCGGAAAAACAGATTCGATCATGGACGAGTAATTTATAAACGTATTGTTGTCTTTATTAATTTTGCTCAATCGTCGGATTAATTATTAAAATTTTTATTTATTCTACGTATTATTCAATCATTAATCGAAGTTGATCATCGGTTCGCTATTACTCGCATAGTAGGCGCGACGGCTGTACATAAATTGTTTTACTTATACCAAGGAACACGCGATTAATAGTTTATAATATTATACTCTTTACCGGTTATACGGACGCGATGTAGCTGTTGAAATCGGTGACTTGATCGGAGAGATCACTGGATGTGTTTGGCTCGGTACTGGGTTACTTGGCGGGGAAGGGGGNTAAAGTGCATAAAGTGGGTTTGGCCTACAGGTAACTTGTCCAAAAATAAAAGTGGTTTTCAAAATTTTTTATAATCCTAATGGTAAAGTAAGAAACGTAGTAGAAGTAGACTACAAAAGTCTATAGAGAGTAAATATAATGTTTAAAAGAAATCTCTATTGCTAATCAATTATGAAGAAAGCGTTATGAACAACGTTAATTTGTAACTAGTAGGGGAGAATGCCCGATTATGGCGCGATCACCTAATTTGGCGCACCCTTCGTTAAATACTTTCAAAATTATTTTTTTAAATGGTAATGGTATTTTAGTAATCTAGAAACATTTTAAAGCTTATCTACCGGAAAAAATAATTTAAAAATATCTTCAACAAAAAAATATCAGCGAATGAAAAAGTGCAACCTTTCTCTCGTAATATTATGATTATGAAACCTAACCTAGTTTAGTAGAG
>CACVKI010144404.1:0-70696 GCA_902732785.1 Trichogramma evanescens
ATCGATGTGACTTTTAAGATAACTCTTATTTGAATATTTTTTCCCGCAAATATCACATGTATGTAAAATACCTTTATGTATCGTTTCGATGTGAGTTTTAAGACTACTGTTTTTCGTGAATGTCTTTCGGCATATGTCGCATGGGTGTGTGATACCATTATGAAACGCATCGATGTGAGTTTTGAGACGACTGTTTCGCGTGAATGTCTTTCGGCACATGTCGCATTTGTGTTTGATACCATTATGAGCCACATCGATGTGACTTTTAAGATGACCCTTAGTCGAATATTTTTTCCCGCAAATATCACATGTATGTAAAATACCATTATGCATCGATTCGATGTGGATTTTAAGATTATATCTTTGCGCGAATGTCTTTCGGCATATGTCACATGTAGGTTTGATACCATTGTGGACAGTATCGATGTGACTTTTAAGATAACTCTTATTTGAATATTTTTTCCCGCAAATATCACATGTATGTAAAATACCTTTATGCATCGTTTCGATGTGAGTTTTAAGACTACTGTTTTTCGTGAACGTCTTTCGGCATATGTCGCATGTGTGTGTGATACCATTATGAGCCGCATCGATGTGAACTTTAAGACAAGCCTTAGTCGAGTATTTTTTCCCGCAAATATCACACGCGTGGGTCCTAACTTTATGCTTCGAAATTACGTGGCTTACAAGATCATTTTTCCATGTGTAGGTCTTTTCGCATAAACCGCATGCGTGAGTAATTTTATGATGAACCGAATCGATGTGGTATTTGAGATTCACTTTTTGTTTATACGTCTTTCCGCATGTGTCACAATTGTGGGTCTTGCCATTAACCACTGATCTCCTTGCAACACTTCTTTTTTGATTTCGCTCGCTGAGTTCACAGTCTAAATTCGAATTTGATTCTTCCGCAACGTCACCGGAAAATTCCTGTTTCACTTCCTGTACGGTTTCTACTTTGATTGTGCATCGAGCCTCGTTACCATCGTCGTATTTCACATCTTGCGAGTGATTTTGCGAATCCTCCTGCATCTTTTCCACTTTTAATAAATTTGCGTTAGGCTTCTGGTCTCTACATTCGAATTCGATTCGCATGTCGTCAGGTTCATTTGCATGCTTCGCGTCGTGCTTCTGAAGCCCAAGGCACTGTCAAAAATTAAAGGTGAAAATCTTTCATTCAAAGCAACTATGCGTAATTATCAACACTTACTGGATTTTCTCGCAGAAATCCCATTTGGTAATCATTTTCGTCGAGCGGCTCGTCACGTGTCTCTTCTTTCACTCTAAAACAGTTGCAATATGATTTAGTAACTTGCTATTTTATCTTTGATTCTCATAAAATAAAAATTACCTCGCAGTAAAGTCGAATTCAACACGGGATTCCATTTTACAAACTTGGAATTTCGTTAGCGACTGATCTCAGTGTGCGGTGATGTTACACATCGAACTCACTAACTTGAGTTTAATAATATTTACCAATCATGATACGAACATTTGAATCAATGTAAACAAAGCAATGTACTATTAGAGAATTTACATTATCGATCTATCATTTTTCTACCAATAATATTTTCATCGCGAAGAAATTTAAAAAATGTGTTAAAAATGTTCGTTCGGCTAAAAATGAGCTAAGGAATATATAAAAAAATAATATAACTTGCATTATGTACGAAAGAATGAGGTATATAACGGCGAGAGATGCTGCTGCCGCTGCATGTGCCCCGCGTATCGAATGTACAAATGTGTGTAGTACTCGGCACAATAGCTATTGTGCGTACACACTACATGCGACTCTCTCGAAGATGCAACGTGTAAGAAAAAATTTTTCTCTCTCTCTCTCTCTGTTTATGCGCTATATTATATACGTATAGCCTCGTCGTAGTGCGGAGTCGCGCATACCTATATGAAAATGAAATTTTACACGCGTCGCGCGCGTACACTCAGTCATTTACTAAACTGTATATTTCGTATATAAATATTGTGTATAAATATAGGTACGTGCCAGACGCAGGGAGGGTACATCAGTACGGCGTGCCTTGGCGAATTCTATGCTCTATGCGTTTTTGTATACGCATATATAGGGCCCCATTATGTATCGCTCGTCCTCCAGAAGTACCAACGCGTCATTGATTTCTCGCGATCGGGATACGTATAACAAAGAGTATATCGAAAGGAAGAGAGAAAAAAATGAGCAGACCCGAGAGCCAAATGATTTATAATGTACACAAAATAAATGAGTACTCATCGATCGTAACTGCACAAGTACAAAAAAAAAATATATACTTATACGCGTCAAAAAAGAAATCATATAATATAATAAATTTAGCTCGCGGCTCCTCGCGTCCTGCAATGCACTGTGAGTGTAATGTGTACCTCGTCGATCGGTACGAGAGCCATTTTTTTTATCTCCTTTTATATTGTACATCTAATACAAGACGTATCGATTCGCGTCTAGCTCTTTGAAAGAAATACGATACACGCATATAGGTGTACGCATCGATCGTCATTGCCAAAAGCGAAAAAACGAGTTTTGTATATTTTAAGAAGTATGCGGAATAATAGTTGCACATCGAGTGGGGGTACTCGTCGCGGTGGCGAGAAGCTAGACGTGGGTATAATATACAACGTATATCGAGAGGCCCAACGCACGTGACGTACGTCCAGATTTTTGGCCCCCCCATCCTTCCCTTGAAAAAAAAAATTGCATTGCGATACGTATACTTAAATCCGTGCTTATACGTCTAGCTCTCTTTTCTCTCTATAAACGCGGAGGCGGCGGTGGGGCCCACTTTGCGCTATATACACCGGATGGTGCACGGTACAGCAGCAATACATGGAGCATACGATACTCTACTTATGTACATTATTATTTGTGTGTGTATATTCAAATGCGCGCCGGAACTGGCGCCTGTCTCTATTATAATTGGGGCCGCAGCAGCTCGTAGATACATAATACACAGCACATATGAACATATGAATTCCGGCCCCGAATCTATAGCAACAGCAGCGGCGGCACGAGAGAGAGAAAAAAAGGCTTATACAGCAGTTAGCTCTACAGTATAACATGCATCGCGCGCGCGATTTTCTACGAAAGGAAATCGCTGCCTGTATGTGGAAAAACGCTTATACATACGCTTATACTTGTGTGTGTGTGTGCACAGGATCGGTTATACTCGTATTATCGTAGCGGCCGATCGATCGGTTTTTCGCTTCGAGAGATGTACTTAATATATAAACGGGCCGGCCGCTAGCAGCAGCAGCAGCAGCGCACCCGTTTCCGCTATGTATATACAGCAGCACATATTATCTGTCTTTCTCTCTCTTTGTGCGATACGTTATAAGTTGCGAATATTCGCTTTATATCAAAGACACGGTATAATATTTCTTCTGCGTCTCTCTCTCGCGATCGTTTCGGATATATTAGACAGAGGCGCAGACGGGGGGAAGGGACGCAGATACAGGCGCGTGTGTGCCTCGTGGCCTACATATATAATATAGATCCAATATGTACGTGCAGTTTTTATTTTCCACGCACGGCTATCTCGTACGACTATATACACGTGTGTATCAAGACGTGTTTTTCGTGACGGTGGCCTCCAAAGTCCATTTGCGACTGCGATATTTGTACAGCGTAATAACCCTGCTGCTGCCGCTGCCTCCCTATACTATATTCCGTCGAATCTATGTAAGCCAATACCTCTTTTCGGAACATCTTCTCTGGGGCTTTTGTACATTACAAAAACATGTATAATATACAGCACAAAGTACATAATATACATCGTGGGTCGCGCGCGTGGAAACGCGATACACGTTTATACCAAAGAGAAGAGAGCGAGCCTAGTTTTTCGGGGTAGTAGTAAAGTTGCAGAGAGCAGCGCATCTGTGTGTCTGTCTGTGTCTGTGTCTGTGTTTATACATTTGTTATAATGGTTACGATGTACTCTATATATACTCGACTCGTTGCTTGTGTGTGTGTATATAAAGTAGCAATGATGCGCGACGCGATCGGGAGCACGAGAGGAGCACACGCGAAAGGCAGTACAGATAGAGATCTCGCGCGCGTCGCTCGATTTATATCGGCCTGTATGTACGTACGTAATGTGTATATATACGATTCGTTTTTCACGGATAGAAAAATCGTGAGCACCCCAATTTCGCTCGAAGTTTACGTGAATAAAAAAAAAAAAAATAAGTAGAAGAGGAGAGAGAAAATAATGGGAGAAATTTAAGACTCTTCGTGTGTTGTACTATGCGACCCGATGACTAAATACATTTGCGCAATCTTTTTTTTCGTGTTACACACGAGATCCCGCATGTATGCAGAATATCGCGCGCGAGTACACACACATCAAATTATTAATTCCGTCCAATATAGAATATGACACATTCGGGGCTCGAATGTGATATTACTAATGCTCGGATGGAGAAGAAAGTTTTTTTATTTCTTCTTATTTTTTTATTTCTTAATCGATGCGTGCCTATAATATTGTATAATGTAATCATATGGCAATCTTTTTTTATTAATACGTTTTAATTTGTGGCTTTGGCTCGCGAGAAAAATATGATTGATCAGATTCCTCGGATTTTGCCCCCTCGTCCTCCTCCTCCTCCTTCTGTCGCTTTATATTTTATTCTAAATCACATAGTGTCTCCTTAATCCTATCCTCGGCCTGTGCGTGTCTGTGTGTGTAACAGGTGTCGTGTATACGTCAATAATATAATCGTGTGTGCGTGCGTTATAATAGACACGCCGGCGTTGGTCGTCAGATGTAGAATACGAAATATTATTACATATGAGTAACGACTTAATCGAGATTTATTCACTTCTCTGTAATAGCTCCATCTCTATTTTTCCTTTTTAATTTTTTTTTTCGTTTTGACTCATTACATACCTGTGGTGTACTTGCCATTTGTATACGTATATCGGACACGCAACTTGACTCGATTACAATTATAAAATATATGATTTAGTATAAATGAATCCGCGTCGCGGGGCGTTTGCCATTGATCGAAGACACGAAAATTCTCATAGGTACCTATATATAAAATATACACAGCAGAGAGCAGCGCAAAGTGTTGCAATTCTGTTCGAGCAATGCCGGGGTCAAAGAGGATCGCTCGCTCTCCGTGCCGCGATTACGTTGCTTTCGATTTTTTTTCTCCTCTTTCTTCTTCTTTATTCGCAGACGGAGACCTCGAGAAACGAAGAAGTATACAGAAGTTTAAGTTATACTTTTTCCGAAACCGCACGGAGTTCGCGCGCAGCTCGAGGCTCTATAAAGAGAGAGAGCCTCGATCTTCGAGTCTGCTCGCGAGAAAAATCCCAACAACAACAACAACAACAACAACAACAACGGCAACAACGGCATAGCGACGACGACGACGACGAAGAAGAATAAAAAGACGATTCCGCCGTGCAAATCGCGTTTCTCTCTCTCTCCTGACCTTAGCGCTCTCGGCGAACGGTATATATATTCCAAGTCTCTCGTAGAGAGAGAGAGACTCGTGTGCATAATATATAAGAAGAAAGAGAGAGAGAGAAAAGGGGGGCCCTTTATATATACAGGCACAGATATATACATACACATTAGCCGGCTCTCTCTCTTTTGCCTCCTCTTTAAAAGTCTCTCACGAGCCCACGAATGCAGCTCCCATTCCCCCCCTTCTCATTCGTACCTATATACAAGTGTGCTGTGTGTGTGTGTGTGTGTGTACTGCAGCCCGCAGCATGCGAAGCACACGACACAATGCAAACGAGGAGAGAGCGAGGAGGAATGAGAAACCGCGAAAGGTTCGGTTAATGAGCGCGAGCTTCAATCAAGCGCCCGGCTAATATACCGTGCTGCTGTTGCTGCAGCTATACACAAGACGTACACGGATGGACGGACGGACGGGCGGACGCGGGGCCATGCGAGAGGCTGGCTTTATACTTCGGCTTTCGTGTATATATATGCAAGTGCAGCATATACATATATCGGGCCTATGGGTTCGTTTTTCCCCGCCGGGCTTATATTTATATACTCTCTGCGCAGCAGTGCACTTTACTCGCCCGCGCGCTTATATATATATATATATAGCAGCAAAGGCACTAATGACGGTAAGAGGAGAGCTATTTTCCCAACTCTCGAGTGAATGAGCGAGTAAGAGAGAGAGACGCTCGAGAGATGTCAATTATCCATTCCACCCTCGCGCGCCGCTGCTGCTGCTATACAAGAGGAGCATGTGGCAGTTGAGCGACGCACGCGAGAAACGATCCGCGCGCGCGGAGCTTGACTCGAGGCTCCGATTGATTTTTGTAACTCGAGAAAGAGAGACAAGTGCACACGAATGCTTCGATATAGCGACTTGAAATTCTGCGATTATTTTTCGTCGATATATTTTTTAATAGCTGTATAGTGGTTTATGGATAGTCTCAGGGTTATATGCCTGAGCGACGGGATACGCGTCATTAATAATCGCGTGCAAAATAAAAAAAAAGTAGGATACAAAAAAAATCACACACACACACAACAGCGCGAGCTAAACTAGATGGACGTGAGTGTGTGCGTGGATGGACGATCACCGGCGACGAAGAAGTCATATAGCGATACATATACAGCGAAGAGAAATTAATTCAGGCTCGTAAGTCTCTCGGGCCATCTAAATCACAGTCGGTAGCACAGCAGCAGCAACAGCATTAAACAGCAGTGGCACACACAGCGCGTCATATATAGGCAGCTGTCGCGACGCGATGACTTTTTTTTTGTTGCTGTTGTTCCTCTTTCCTCTCTTGGCATTTTTTATCTCTCTCTCTCTCTCTCTCTTGTTCGCTTTTCATTCCTTCGTATCCGCAGAGAGTACGTTTCATAATATTCGCATATTATAATGCCCGCCCGCGTCTCTCTGCGCATACCTATGTATATCGAGGCGCGTCTATAAAATATAATATACAAATCGGAATGACTCGTCCTGGTAGTCGTCGTCGAGATAGGAGCTAAAACGCGCATTTATTTTATCGCCATCTCGCGCAGGCTCTCGCCAAAGACGACGACGACGAGGACGATAGTCTTATAGTCGGAGTTGAGTCGTCATATAATACATAAACGGCGCGACCACCACACGACGCACGCACGAAAAAAAAATGAAGAAATAAAAATCTGTAGAGAGAGAGAGAGAACCTGCTCACTCGCTCGACTCCATCATCCTTTTAGTATTAATAATATACATCTTATTATGTATTTTGTTTTTCATTGAGATACGACGATCCTTTTTTTTTATTTTCGTCGCTGCACACACGCGAATATAGCGCTTGAAATCGCGATTCACGCGCCAACACATCCCACGTATGTATACTCGGGTGCAGCAGTGCACCATAAACGCTGCAGCGCACACGTGCATGCGGCGCTGTTGTTATCGTTCGCCTCGTCTCACACTCGCGCGTCTCTCTCTCTCTCTCGTAGATATCCCCGCGGTAATGTGCATGTATTTACGTACCTATAAGTACTCTTTCATTCTCTTTCTTCTTCTTCTTCTTCTTCTTCGTTCTTCCTCCTTTTTTTGTTCTCGTTCTCGACCGATCAGTGAGAGAGAGAGAGAGAGAAAACAAGAGCAGCAGCAGCAGCAGCAGCAAAGGGATAAATCGTGCACCGCACATACACGAGATCGTGTATTACACGTATTGTGCGCCCCGCGCACGATCATCGCACCTGCTGCTGAATTGAAAATCGCGATGTGTTATATATTATCGGTCCCCATCCTTGTCGGCGCGTATACGTATCGATATATGTATATGTACGTGTATATGTACGCGAATCTCCGATCAGATGTGTCTGCAAAATTTTGTATTCTCGAATGCAAAGTAGTCTCTCTTCTTCTTTCTTTTTTTCTCTTTCTGCGGTGGTGTTGGTGTCCGGAGGAGGTGATGCATCGAGCAACAATTTTCCATTCCTCGTATATATATATATATCTCCGGATCGAGAGACCGTAATAAAATATTTATACGTATTGTGCGGCTGCGTTGTGGATTCTGACTCATCTGCGCCGATCATCATCGTCGGGGCCATGGACCGATGCAGATGCTGTTTGCTGCTGCTGCTGTTGTTGCCGCCACCTCGCACAGACACGCACACATACGCACACACGCAGACGTTTCGAATTCCTTATGGTATAAAGGATACGTCGAAATTATTCGGAATTCTTCAACTCTCTCTCTCGCTCGCTCGGTCTCGAAGAATAAATTCGATATCGGTATGTGCGAGAGATTTCGCCTTCGTTATACATGTATACACTTCGATCAGCATCGCGATTCTCTTTCGCGCCCCGTGTGTGTAATTGAAATCTTCGCGCTGCCGATTTCGCTTCGTTCTTATTTTTTATTTTTATTTTTTTGAAGATAAAAGGGTTATTCTTTCACACGTGTACGTCGTGGAAAAGTCCTCTCTCGCGCATCGCTCTTTGTTTCACACACGCATATACGCTCGATGGAAATTCTTCGATTCCGCGGGCCGACGAGTACATATATAA
The DNA here is from genome assembly GCA_902732785.1 of Trichogramma evanescens. Classification (NCBI taxonomy): domain Eukaryota; kingdom Metazoa; phylum Arthropoda; class Insecta; order Hymenoptera; family Trichogrammatidae; genus Trichogramma; species Trichogramma evanescens. The sequence continues at coordinate 8,503 of CACVKI010144404.1, forward strand.
CTTATAGCAGCAGTAGTGGTAGTATAATAGGCCGAGCGCGCGGAGAGCAAACGATAATAATTGCTCGAATTAAATTAAACGTTGTTCGGAATTGTTTTCCTTTTTTTTTTTATACATATTATAGATACAGCACGTAATGTGCGTGTGTGTACACATTTATATGTATGGGGGTCCGCTCACGTACGCGCAATTACACTTTTTAACGTCCGAGTCTATACACACACATACAATATGCTGCCTTTATGTTGTACGTTATGTGTACGCGCGTCCGCACGCATCGCGCGTAATGACGATAATAGATCGTCGTCTCGTAAAAATGAAATTAGTAATAAAAAAAGCGAAATACAAAAAAAAACAAAAAACTCGATGCGATTACGACTTTTTCCGAGCGGCGACGATCTTCTACTTCTTTTTTTTTTCTACCTTTTCCGTCGTGTTTATATAGTATGAATGCAATTTATATTATGGATCGCGCGTTTAACGTGTGCCGTACTTCGATTCATCGACATCTGTGCGCGGCGTATGTTCCTTTGGACTCGCGACGAAAAGCTGCACAACTTTTGACCAATGGCAGAGAAAAATAATGGAATAGAATAAGACGTTTCAGGCAGTTTCTTTGAAAAATTCGTGTCACCTTTCGGACCAGCCTCGCGACCATCAGCAGCAGCTTGATTACTACACATGGCACATACTACGCTATGACCTGTTTCTTTTTCTTACCTTAACTCTCTCTTTCTATTATTATTTTATTTTATACTTTTTTTTTATAGACGTCGTAAAAAAAAATGACGGAATATTAAAAAGATGATCTCGCTCGCGGTATGTGCGTCTATCGCGACTTCTGCGTGCCTCACGCACACACACATTACGCATAAATGAACAAATCGTCGGGAGGGAATAGAGATTTATAGAGCTGCTTTTTGGAGAATTTCCAATTAGAGTTTCTGATATGTTTTTTTGTCGATCTGCTCCTTCTTTTTTTTTTGGGGATTAAATGTACGATTCGTATGCGTGATGGCGCGCGCGAGCGAGCGAGATATCTCCGTCTGTCTATATTATTTTATATTACACACGGACACGCGATGACCGCACAGGTTCGTGAATATATAGATACGTCTCTCGGTGAATCGGAAGAATCTTTTTGCTTTCCTTTTCCGATTTGTATACGTAATGTAGGCTGATGAAATTTTGTTTTTAGCCAAGGCTCTTTATGTATCTATCTCTTTTTCGGAAAACTATCACTCGAATTGTAAGCAAGTACGTACCTACCTACTACGCGGATACATCGCGACGCCCATGGTATTATACGCGTGTGTGTTTATAGGATATGCAATAAGCCGGAATGTAATGCTACACGATTTTTCCCGGCACGGTCAGAAAAGAGAGAAAGACATGTATATATATATATATCGTACAAGCGAGAGAAGAAAACAAAAACCGGACAGCAGTTCTCTCTAGATATAACGTGTGCTGCATGTGTCCCTGACCTCGGTATTATACGCACACACAAAAGTGTCTTTATAATACGCGCGAACCGAGCGCAGCGGAGCTTTTCTCTTTATTCTCGCGTCGTATATGCGCGACACTGACGCAGCGGCGGCCCCGTAGTTGGCCTCCTACCTCCTCCTCCTCTGCACGCGTATTAAATATTATATATCCTTTCGACGATGTCGCATCAACGCCTTTGCGCGGCTGTATAGAGCCGCCGCCGACGACGACGACAGTATACGTACAGGTAATTACCCTTGCACTCGAGCGCGCGCATCTCTCGCTCGTGTCGTATATAATATAATTGCATACCTCGCGCCTCGACTCGCGCAGGGACCTCTCGGGCAATAATAATTTCTTCCTCACTTCTTGTATGCTTCTCTTTCGTTTAATATTTTTCGTTGCGGTGCAACCTTTACTGTACGCGGTGACGACGACGACCGGCGAAATATCGGGAACCTATATCGTATTATACGTACGATATTTAACGCGGGGTGTAAAAAGCGCGAAAAACGAGTATTCGAGGAACTGCGTGTCCGCCGCGTCTCGCTTCATTTTCCCTGTATACCTTTTTTTTTTCAATTCCTCATATTATATGCGTATAAAATGTGCAGCACAGCTATAGGAGCTAGGAGCATCGCGCGCGATGTAACGAGGGAGAGAATGTATACATAATGCGCAATAGTTTTTTTACGCGCGCGCATATTGTAATAGGCATACCCGGAAGGTGATTTTCTCTCTCTCTCTACTGGTAGATGACGAGCCGGCGCGGCGCGTATTACGCATATAATTCACCGCGGCTTTAAGGTATAGCGAGTATAAAATAATTTTTGCTTTTGCTTGCTTGCCACCGTATGCCAAGAGACGCGTATATATACACGACAAATTGATTTATAAGAGGAAAAGAGTTGGATACTGCTATACGCGCGAGCATAATATAACACGAAAAGGAAGGAGGAGAGGAAAAAGTATGGGTATAGAAAAAGAGTTTTTTGATATCTTCGTTCTCGGAAAGTCGCGAAGGAGCAGCAGCAGTTATGCGACGCGCATTATACGCGTGCGCGCCCATATAATAAAATCCGTTAAGATACGATCGTGTTTAGGTATATCGTGTATTATATATAGGCGCGAGGCCAAGAGTCGTATATAAAAAGCCAATTAACCACGAGCACGAAAAGAAGAGGAGAGAGGAGAAGAAAAAAAGGACAGTTGTTTTTCCTTTGTACGATAATTTTTTCCTTTTTTTTTTTCTATTTTTGACGCGCGAATATAAATTATGTATCCTTGTTTAATCGGTCGAAAGTCGACACCTAATTTCGTTATGGGCGGACACGATTCGTCGTTACCACGTCGTAATCTCTATAATATCCATATACCAAACTTTTTTAATTGCGATCGGAAGCGGACGATGATGATTATCCAGTTGAACTTTCCCGCGAAGTGTATTATGTATGTCCGGCTGACACTTGCGCGTCTCTCTCACAAAATTTTTGTAGATAATCGTTATACACGCATGTGCACAGCTGCAAGTGGGATTCATCGTCGTCGTCGCGTTACGAGTCGAAAAGATTCTCACCGCACTCGCGACGGTCTCGTTAGCATCATATCTGATACATACGCACGGCACTCGAGGGACAGAGAGATCTTTCCGTAATCGCGAACGAGAAGAGGAAGCGACATGTGCTAAGCATAATAGAGACGCTCCCCGTGTTACGCGGTAAGTATCGGATTCTGTAGTCGGAGCTCTGTAGTGGTAGTGGTAGTAGAGTCGCATGCAGAGTACACATACACACGGTGCCGTGTGCGTATTTTCGTTCTTATACACGGCGCCGAGACCCTCCCACGCAACGATGTATCTTATATATATATTGGGACTTTTCCGTCTAAAATTACGTTAACTTTTTTTTGGTGTTTTTTTACTCTGTTACTTACTTTACTTTACTTCTTTTTTTTGTTGAAAATGTCAAAAAATCCACGAGAGTTACTAATTGTGTAACGAGACTTATAATGACGTATCGGGCGATGAACGATTCACGCCGAACATCTCGTGCTCGAGTGGTCCCGCAATGAGTCACACGCGCGTGTATGTATATAATTATAAATGTTCCCTTTGAAACCTTACTCCGATGTACGTTACGCGCTGATAAAAAAAAATTTGACGATCATTGACAGATCTCGCTTGAAAATCATTCGTTTCGGTCGTGATCTCCGTGATGAACGTTTAACGCGTGCACTTTGCGCAATCGTTATTGCAGATTAAAGTGGGAGTCACGATGTACATAGCAGAGATAATGAATCAAATGCGTGATCCGATATTGTTTTTTGTGCTGAGTAACATCTCTTTACTTATCCGCGGTAAACAAATGACAAATTGTGCATAATACGCACGTGTATAGTAATTAGTGAAAAACTTGATTCAAATGAACTTTGCGCTCGTGTCAACGTTTCGTACACGATCTGCTATTTACTTACATTACATCGACGCCGATATCACCGAGTATATCGGAATCTCATCGTGGCGCATTCAAAAGTGAAAAAGCATGGAAATTGCGATAAAAAAAAAAAAAAATTGTTGGTAATAAGATCGAAATTTTCACCACTGCCGATGAGATATTTTTTCCCTTCTTCCCAAGTATACATCGCTGCCTCTCTCCCGATCTTCAGCCCACCGTGACGAATTGGATGTATACTTTTTTGTTTTTTGTCCCCCGTCGCAAGAGACCAGACCAGGCGCAATAAGCCCAAATGTTTTTTCGCACCTTTTGCTCTCTCTTGGCACCGCAAAATCCGTCCATCAGCCACAGCAGCAGCACTACCACCACCACAGGTCGAGATCTTTAATTTGTATTTCTTTTAAAAGGGCCGATCGTTCGGTCAGCGGCGATATATATCGCTGTATATATATAGGATCTCGAGGCGAGAAATTACATAGATCCGCAGCCTGAGCGAAGCGCAGGCCCTTCGTATCGTCGTCGTCGTCGTCGCTATTATTATATACTCTCTCTCTCTCTCTCTCTCTCTCTCTCTCTCTGTGCAAGGCGCGCAGCGACAAAAGAAATTTCAATTTCCTTCCTTCCTCTTCCTCTCTCTCTGTCTTATACTCGTTCGCTCTCGTGCAAATAACACCTCGCACCCACATCATAGCGGACGGCCGGCATCGCATCGAGATATAATAATAATATTGCGCGAATCGTTCGTACGATTTAACCGGCCACGCCTCGTTTTCTGCAGCAGCCATAAGCCGGATCGCAGCAGCTGAGGCGCAGAGAGCGAACGAACGAGAGAAAAAAATATCGGACGCGCGAAAAACCTCATCTTCTTCCTCCTCCTCCTACTACTACTTCAACTTGTGCACTATGTGTATAGTTGTCGGTCGAGAGGATACGAGAGATCTGCCTCGATGATAATCATCGCCTCCAACCGAGCAGAAACTTTTGTGCGCGCGCGGCAATATTCGCACCTTTCGAACGCCGAACGCCGAGGAGGAGGAGGAGGACGACAAGGACAACTGCAACAGCAACAACGACATCAACAACAACAACGACAATTCGAATAACAGCGAGGATGATGTTTGGAGCTGGCTCGTGAGAGAAAAGAAAAGAAAAGGAAAAATTGAAATGCAATAAAAGTGCAACACAACATCGTGGTCGTGCGACTTGTCTCATTAAATACACGGCGCGAATATAGAGGATGTGAATCGTGTATGTATATATCGTGTGTATATGTATGATCGGAGCTGCTCCGAACGTCGCCCCGTTGCACATTGCATAGTAGTAGTAGATAGTAATAGTAGTAGTGGTATAGATATTGCTGCGCGACATCCGCTGACGAGCATATCGTCGCATACATACATACATACATATACGGTCACTGGCATTGGCTCTTTAAGAGAGGCTCCGAGCGCGCGAGAGAAAAAGAAAACGAGCTCGGCACCGCATGCCTCGCTCGTAGTATAGTAAGCAGTAGTAAGAGTGGTGGTGGTCGACGGCTACGGTGGTGGTGGTAAAAGTAAGCGCGGCTCCGCAAGCCGGCCAGCGCACTACTGCAACTGAGCGGCTTCGCACGCCGCCGATCTTTGGCTCGACGCGATTTCCGTGCGCAGTCAGAGTCAGTCACTCGCACGAGTCCGCAAGGGGCGCACGTCGTCGTCGTCGCTCTCAGATCTCTCAGATATCCGTCTCTCGATCGCATGCCGCGCGCCGCAAAGTAGCGCGCGAGCGCGAGTTTTACGAGTCGGTGTGTCCATGTGTACGTTATTGTGTATGTTTTCATGACGCGCGAGAGTGCATATAATAATAATAATAATTGGTACCGATCTCCGATGTTGAAATGTTAGCAGTGTGCTCTCGACCAAGTGTTTATACGATGCGCGAAAACGATGATCGATGACGAAATCGTTATTACTCGATGCGCCGAGTGCAGACTGAAAATCCCACCGAGATAGAAGACAGTTTGCCGATTTCTTTTTCTTCTTTCTTCGAGTGCATATAAAAAGCTTGCGTTTACGTCGCAACGGCGCAAAAGCAGAAGTACAAAAGGAAGAAGGAAAAACAAGTGAAAAAGAGGCGAGAGAAGAAGCAGAAAAAAAAAAAAACGGGAGTGCATAAACTGACGCTCGCGCGTGTATGCGTGCGTGAATAAATTATCGCGTGTAAAAAGTGAGAAAGAGATAGACGGCGGCGAAAAAAAAAGCAACGACTGCACAGCTACTAACGGGTGTGTACAATATAGAGAAAAGAAAAAGAAGAAGAAGCAGAGGAGGAACGCATCGTGGCGCGGCGCGGAAAATCGACCATTGTGTCCTGAGAGCGACTCCGCCACACGTTCGCACACACACACACAACGAGAACAACAACAGGTGAGTCGCGATACGTGTCTCTCTCTTTCGTGTAGTGTAGATATATATATGCGCCTCTCCGTGATTATGTAAAGCACACATTGCAAATACTATATAGCTAATCTATACGTATATGCACGTTGATGTACGTATGTCGCGCGCGTGTGCGCGTTTTTTTCTTCTTCTTTTTTTCATTCCTGTATATAACCTCGATAAAATGCACAGAGAGCAGAAGCAGAGAGAGGGACGAGTTTCACGACGAGCTCGACGATGATGATGATTTTCGCGTCTACTCGCGAATATACATAATACGACTTACACATTCTAGGCAAGTCTCGGACTCCTTTTTTTCTTTAAATTCTCTCTCTTCTCCTTTTTCCGTCGATATATGTGATTCGGGTTTTTTTCCCGTTACGCACGCATACATATATATGTATCGCGCACGTTATAAACGATAATATACCGCACATGTATACATATAAATGAAGGATGGCAAAACGGGTTTGCTTATTAATTATACGCGATCTGCGCGCAAATATTTATTAAATATATATACGCACACCGAGTCAAGGCGACCTTTTTTTTCGCAATAATATAATCCGCGGTAGCAGCGACTCTCGCGCGCGCCTTTGCTCGCTAATTTATCATCGATATGTAGCAGCAGCAGCAGCAAAAGTCTCTACGTAAACTAGATGTATTATAAATGTTTTATGAGCCTGGAAAATCGTGCCTGGACTCGTTGATATTATTACGATATTGTATCGCGCACGCATAACACAAGTCGCGGCGGGAAAGAGACTTTTTTAAATAATATATCACTGCCGCTGGGCACGCACATGCGCCGCTGTGGGACCGCGCGACATACATTACGCATTATTATGCGCGCGTGTGTGTGTACATGTCGCAGGTGTGGTTCTTCGTTTCTCTCGTCGATCGTTGCTATATACATATATTATCATCGCATATTCGCACGGAACGATTTGTCGTGCATATATACAGTGTAATAAACGAGCTGGAGCAGAGAGAGAAAAGTCAGTCGCGGAGTCAACGACGTCGTAAAAATGGAAATACACATTTCTATATATAATATAAACGTTATTTTTCGCATTAACATGCGACGAGAAAATTACCGCGCCGGAGCCTCGGATAGAGCGATATAATTCCTTCTCTCTTTCTAAGCTTGTCGTATTTTTTTTATCCTCGTCTCTCTCTCCCACCAACGCTGTCAAACACGCTCGTTTATTATGATTTTCTTCGCGAACGATCGCGCGCGCGCCACGCGGGCCGCGCTTACAAACTTAATAATAATCGTCGTCGTCGTCGTCGCGGGGTCTCTCGAGTCATCGGCATTAAAAAGCTCTATATATAGTCTTAGCGCGGGGCTCTTGGAAAAAACGAACTTTCGGCTGACTAATTCCTATATCTATCTCTCTCGCTAGGCAATCTTGCGGTCAGCTATATAAGACTCGAGCGACGGCTGCAACTCGCAACGATTTTTATTTACCTCTTCTATCTCGCCGCGCGCTTCGTTATATGTATATGTATTATTACACAAATCACGACTTATAGCTTTCCAATCCTGTGGGACAAACAGCAGCAGCAGCAGCAGCAGTCGTATACTTTTAATAACGTAATAATATAATCCTCGTGAAAATTTCGGAGTAATTTACTCGCGCAGCGGGGTGCGTGTAGTAAGGCGCGATTCGCTACTGCGGGATGACGAGAGAGAGAGAAGTCAGCGATCGGAAAATGCGCTTCGCGTATACCAAAAAAAAAAAAAGAAAAAAAATCCTCGTACGTATATGTCCGATAATCGCTCGACGCGCACGTAATAAGCAGCCGCGCGCAGGCCTCGAACAGGCTAGATAAGGAGCTGGAAGTAGTGTAAAAGCTTAAGAGAGAGAGAGAGAGAGAGAGAAAAAAAAAAGCTCTGTACGCGCGCGTGCATATACGGCTATATATTCCATAAAAAGGACAGCCGCGTAATCTCGGCTGCCGCATCTCTATACATGCTAGCTCTTCTGGCCGCGTCGCCGACAGCCGCTGACGTACATCGTCGTCGTCGTCGTCGTCCTCGTACACAGATTATATACACGTGTGCGTATGTACTTGTAATAAACATAATCGCGCTCACATTCTCGTATAATTTGTATATACGTGTGTGTGTGTGTGCGAGTACACGAGCGCAATCCTGTCTGCATGTGTGTGTGTGCGTGTGCGTGTAGGCTCGTTAAATGTCTCTCTCTCTACTTGAGCTACTCGACTTGACGACATACGCACGCATACACACACATGTATATTATGTTATGTACAGTAGCTCGGAGCAGCAGCGGCGTTAAAGATGACGATAATAATTGGTCACGGGCTTGGGAAGCGTAAAGTACTGTATACAGTACCTTCAGAGCGTGCGCGCTACGCGGGAAAAGGATAATTTTTGCTTTCTCTCTCTCTCTCTCTCTTTCTCTCTCCCGCGAGAGCCGTGTATATATATATCTATCTATATACGTAGATGTATGTATGTGTGTGTGTACAAGTGAGTACATAGTGCCATTATTACACACGCAGGTAGTTTATTCCACGTGTGTGCCAGTGTGTGTCTGTGTGAGAGCAATACGTCGCAACGTGCAAAATTGCAGCGGCGGCGGTACACGTTATTTTATATAGCTGCCGTACTCAACGACGACGACGACAACTGCGACCGGAACTTTCACTATATATTACATTTATATATTTTTATATTGCCGCACTGTGAGAGAGATCAGCAGCAGCAGTATACGCGCCTGAGTAATGTCGTTGCACTTGACTACTACCACTACCACTACAACATCTATCTCTCGTCAAAGAAAAATGTTTATGTATACGTATCGTTTTGACGTATCGCGCGCTTCGATTGCCGATATGAAAACGTCTCTTTCTCTTTTTTCTTCAAACTTTATACATTCTACGAGTATGCACAAATATGAATGTAACGTTTTATAAATGCGTCCAGCATCGCTCTCTCTCGCAGCAGTAGCAGCAGATCTCTTTCTCGTCTATATACGTTTCAGCGAAAAATTTTATACACGCGCATATATATCGTATTTGCATGTAATTGCCTCTCGATATATCTCTCTCGCGTATACGTATACATAATATTTTCATATAGGCGCGCGCATTTACGCTTCAATGCACTGCAGGTATATACATATACGTATAACGTCAGGTGCACTACTGCATGCCTGTCTCTCTACTCTCGATACACACACACACACACACACAAACATATATTTATAATAGGTGTTGGTCGCGGCGCGGCTGCGGGCCGGTCGTGTGTATGCATACAGCACAAGGAATATATAAATAAACTTACGCGCGCCCGATGAAAGTTGCTTGCTGGCCGCGGCGCGCAATTTTTCTTTCGGCGCCCGACGCCGCCGCCTTTTGCACTTGCGATAATGTGTCTATATATATATATGCGTTCGTACATGTACATACACATCGGGGCGCGCGTGAGAACTCGATACGTATGTGCTCTCGCCGTCGTGCACTCTCACTCTGCGTGCGATTCATTTTATGTCTGCCGTATATATATGCATTTATATAGTGCGTATGGATTTTCATTGCACCTTTTTTTTTGTACGAAGGTGCAGTCGATATCGATATGGTATGGTGGAAGAAAAATGTGCGCGTGGATACTCGAGATTTCGTAGAAAACGAAATTTTCCCCTCCTCGACGACGACGACGACGCGCGTACATCGAGTAGCTCGAGTGTTTTCATACATTATAATCTATACCGATCGGACATGGCTCTCGAAAGAACACATCGAAAGTACTTTTTGATATATTACGCGACATTTCGTACGTACATATATCGATCGATTCGGAGCTAATACGACGATCCACAGATTCACTTCCTCTCTCTGTCTTGCCCCGTGCCCGGCGCAGATCTTCAAGTACCGACACACGATCTCTCTCACTCGCTCACTCGAGAGTATACAGTCGCGATCGTCTTGTCTTTTTAAACGACTATTAATGTTACACAAGGATGTGCTGTCGTTCCGCCGTTAAAGACGTTTGTACACGATGTATGTGTGTATGTGTGTATAGCATTTACGCGACGCAACGATTTATATCGCAACGGTCGATCAGGCCAATCTATATATTGTGCCGCTGCTGCTGCTCGTCCGTTAGATATGGTGGATACGTACGGTTTATGGGCGGATGAAGCTCTAAAGAGGAACTATTAAGGGCTCCGCTCTGCAATTGCTTTTACCGTATAGGATGTGTCTCTATAAACGTATAAGCGTACTTTACTTAGTGATATAGCGTCTCGGAACGTCTCTCTTTAAAACGTCTTCTTTTTCTCGTTCGTTACAGACACAATCATCATGAAGCGCCAACGACTATCGATCGCATCTCTATCGCTGCTGCTGCTTCTGTGCACGATCCAATCGTGCTGGGGCTTCAGCTGCCCGGACAATCGCCAGTGCTACTGCTTCGAGGAGCTGCCGGGCGAGCACCGGGTCCACTGCTCCGCCAACGCCAACAATTCCGCCGAGGCGTTCGATCTCCAGCTGCAACGCCACGATCGTTTGGCCGTCGAGTGCAGCTCCGAGCCCGATTGGAAGGACTTCATGCTCGGCCAGCCGCTGGGGATAGGACCGGTGCGCTCGCTGCTGTTCGTCTCGTGCTCGCCACCGGGACCGCGTGACGCAGCTCGGGTAGCGTCGATCCTCGGAGTCGATTCGGTGGATCTGCTGAGATTCGTGAGGATGAGGAATCGCACGGCCCTGAGCAGGAGCGATCTGGCCGCCTATCCGAGCATGAAGAAGCTCCTGCTGAGCGACAACGACCTGAGCCAGGTGGACTCGGATCAACTGTTTCAAGGTGAGGAGGCGACGACGATGATTATACTTTTTGTTTTTTTTTTTTTTGACCTAGCTCGGTGCGCGATTGGCCAATTTGCCATCGCTATTGATGGATAGTATACACCTGAAACTTTCATTTTCTTTATCGTTTTGTTTTGCTTTTTTTTTGGCCGGATAATTAACCCGACCGCGATTTACGACGTATATCATTTTGTATATAAACGATCGCGCGACTTATTAATAACGTATATAGATATATATTTTTCGTAAGCGCGCGCGCACAAAAATAAATCGAAGAGACTTTCTAATCTACGCACCAAATAGAATACATATGATATAAAGTTGATAATTTACGCAAACGAGGTAGAGAGTAGACGAGGATTTCCTTCATTTGTCTGTCTGAGTGTGTATAAAATTGACCGCGTTCGCGCGCGAAACATTTTCGTACTGCTCTCACGGCGCATTGTGTACCCACCTGCACCTAAACGCGATTAGAAATCAATCGAGCCTCGTTCCCAGCAGCGGCGCGAAATAGTAAAACCGAAAATTTCTACATCGCGCGTATAAGTACGTACGTACACACGCGCGCTTAATGCGACCTGTTAATTCAATTAAGCTTTTACGCAACTGCGAAAACTAGTAGAGTATATGGAAGATGCATACATACCTACTGGAGGCGCGGAAAAAACGAAATCTCGAGGCTTCTCTAGCATGTGTGCCGTGCGAAAAATTTTAAGAGAAACATATAATTGTAATGCAATCGGGGTGGCATCTCTCGCGAGCGAGTGACTGTATAACAATAATGAAAAACCTCGAGAGAATCTAGCGATATCGCGGCGGCTTCCTGCCACACACACACTTGACGCACTGTTGTTGTTGTTGTTGTACAGCACTTGTCGCTGTAATGGTACATTATGCACATTTGCATCGTACCTATATACGTACCCCCCTGCGGCGTCTCTCTCTCTCGCGTTTAAAAACTTTCTCACACGAAATACTTGAACAATGTGTCCTCATGTCGCTGTTTTTTTTTTCCACTCGCAGATCTCGACTCGCTGGAATTCCTCGAGCTGCGCAACACTCAGATCCCGCTGGCGCGCGACATGTTCGCGGGTCCGGTGGGCGGCCGGCTCAAGACCCTCGAGCTCGGCGTCAACGGCTATCGTCGCTTGGACTCGGGTGTGTTCCGAGGCCTCGGCCAACTGGAGATGCTCGTGCTCTGGAAGAACGAGCTGGAGCGACTCGATTCGGGGGTGTTCGAGGGGCTGGAAAATTTGAGAACCCTCGATCTCACCATGAACAAGCTGACCACGCTGCCGGCCGACGTTTTCAAGGTAGGCGTACGCACATACGTATCGTTGTTATTAAAAAAAATTCGATACGCGCGTGCAGTTATTGATATAGGCTGTGTGTGTGTTTGTGTGCACTGTTTTGTGTATAATCCCTCAAAGGCTCCCGCTTGGCATATGCGATGCGGCGCGCGCTCCTAACAGGGGGTATACGTTATATAGGTCCTGTGATGTTGTTTTTTCCTTCTTCTTCTCGACGCTGCAGAGAGCGAGAGAGAAGGGAAAAAGGGGGACTCGAGATTCAATGCACACGTAATATAACTAAATGTAATTGAATAGCGGGGCGGTGCCAGGGCGCACTCGCGTGTGCGTCTGTGTGTATACCTAAGGCACAAACACACACGGAGACTAGACGCGTATATATACCATAAGTCGTCTTTAATATAGGCAGCAGCAGAAGCTCGTTTGGGTTTTCTCTTTTATCTCGCAGCGAGCTGCGCGCGTGTAATGGGCACTCGATTACATGCATTATGTATCATGTGCCGACGTCCATAGCTACCGTGGCGGAGGGGGGTCGAAGGTACATATCACCGTGCACGGCTACCGCGTGTACTTATTGTTCGGATAGTTTTTCGCTGCGGATCTTTGTTATTTTTTTTTTCTTCGGATTATATACACCGCATCGCTACTCATACAACATATGGCTCATATAGACCTGCTGCTGCTCATAGACCGCAGATCATAGATCCTAATCGGCTTTTCGGCCTATATACGTACACTCACCACCTTGCGTTCTTGCCCATATATTTTATTCAGGACCTCGTCAACGTGGAAAAGTTCAATCTCGGCCTCAACAACTTCAGCTCGCTGCCCGAGGGCCTGTTCCGCCGCAATCCGCGCGTCCAGAGCATCAAGATGCTGCACAACAAGCGGAATCTCACGGACCTGCCCTCGGGTCTGTTCGCGAATCTCGCCGAGCTGCGACAGATCGTCGTCACTCGCAGCGGACTCCACCGACTGCCCGAGGATCTGCTCTGGGGCTGCGCGGCCCTGCACAATTTCACCTGCGATCGCAACTACCTGCAGACGCTGCCCCGCCAGCTGTTCAGAGACACGGCGGCGCTGGAGAGCCTCAGTCTGTCGTTCAACGACATCAAGGAGCTGCCCGATGGATTGTTCGAGGCGTCGAGTAAACTGACTAGGTTGGACCTGTCGAAGAATCATCTGACCAGTCTCACCGAGTGAGTATAATAACACTGCATAAATCTTTGTTCAACAGATATCGGATGTAAATTTTACTGCAACGATTGAAATATTTTCCGCAGCAAAACTCTACTGGGCCTCGAGTCGCTGGTGTACCTGAACCTCGAGAGCAACGACCTGCAGCACATCCACATCGACGCCTTCCGCTCCCTCGTCAATCTCAAGGTGGCCCGCTTCGCCCACAATCGCCTGACTCTGCGCACCGGCCTCTACGACGTTTTCGGCCTACTGTCACCCTTCCATCACTGCCACTCGCTCGAGGAGCTTCATCTCGCGCACAACAACGTCACGGAGATGCACAGCGACTGGCTGATCGGCAACACGAGACTGAAGCTGCTCGATCTCAAGTACAACGCCTTCAATTACCTCCAGAGCGAGGATCTGCAATTCGTCTCGGACGAGCTCACGGTCGATCTGCGCCACAACAACATCTCGCGCATCGTCCTCACCCGTCTCGAGTCCATCGCCGGCAATCAGTCGCAGCCGCGCAACGTCTTCGTCGACATCGCCGCCAATCCGCTGCGCTGCGACTGCGAGATCTACGAGCTGCTGCGCTACCTCAACGGCGACATGCACCCCGGCGTGCAGAACTACGTGCACCTGCGACCGGGCGATCTCAGCTGCGCCGGTCCCGAGTACGCCCGGGGTAAACTGGTGGCGGAGCAGCGAGCCCGCGAGCTCAAGTGCCTCGTGGAGAGTCCCGAGGCCAGACCGGGCGACCCGTGCTCGCCCGACGGTCGTCAGGCGTGCGCCTGCTGGCTGAGGCCCGAGGATCAGGCGCTGCTGCTGGACTGCCGCTCGAGGGGACTGAGACGGGCGCCCGACTGGATAATCGACGCCACGGACAAGAGGGTGACGAAGGTCGAGCTGGATCTGAGCGGTAACGAGCTCGCGAGGGCGCCGAGCATGCACAGGAAGGGCTACGAGAAGGTGACGAGCCTCAATCTGGCCGGCAACAAGATCTCCGAGATCGACGAGACTCTGCTGTCGCCGCAGCTCAAGGTTCGTGTACCCGTCGATTTACCATTATCATTATTACTAAACGAATCTCGGCGCTGTAAAAAAAAAACAGACGAATCAATTAAAAGCTTTAAAGACTGAAAAGAATAACAGATTACGAGTGTGTAAAAAAACTCGAGCGCTCTCGAAAGTCAATTAGATTGATGATTTTATATTTATACATAGTAGTAGTACGTTATCCGTTATACACGTTCGCGCGCTGGATCCATCGATCGATCGATCAAAGCCCGCACCATAAATGCCATTACGCATTACATATACTCACTGACAGACAGGCGAACATGTACATCGGCTGTGATACACATCAAAAACTTAGCGCATATACAGACTGCGTGTTAAAATCGCGGGTCAAATCTCGGCGTGAAAAACCGCCGCGTCACTGTATAGCAGGCATGTGTATTATATACTCGTAGCTCTCGCTCGAATTTTTTAAATTTCGACACAGCGCGTACGAATCATTTTTTTCATTTTGTAATTTTCATCGGTAATACAATGATCGTTGTGTTTCTCGACAGACGTTAAGGCTCGAAGGCAACAACCTGACTCGCATCGACAAGTCCATGCTGGAGCGCCTGGTCAATTCCACCCAACTGACCAGCCTCGGTATCCACGACAATCCCTGGTCGTGCAGCTGTCTCGCCCGCGACCTGCTGGCCTTCGTCCAGTCCAACAGCGGCTCGAGCCAGCTGTCCGTGGCTTCCGCGACTACAACGAGGTCTTCGCAGCAGCATCATAATCGTCGCGCCCGTCTGGTCGAGCCCCGACAGATCAGGTGTCGCGAGACCGACCAGGCCCTCCTCGACGTATCCATCAGCGAGCTCTGCCCGGCCCTGCCCAACGCCCTGCTGATCGTCGTCTGTTCGGCCGTGTCGGCCCTGGCGCTGCTCCTCGGCTGCTCGCTGGCCCTGTTCTTCAAGTATCAGCGCCAGATCAAGATCTGGCTGTTCTCCAAGAGTCTGTGCATGTGCCTGGTGAGCGAGGACGAGCTCGACCAGGACAAGATCTACGACGCCTTCGTCAGCTACTCGCACGCCGACGAGGACTTCGTCGTCAAGGAGCTGGTCGCGAAGTTGGAGGAGGGCCCGCGACCCTACAAGCTCTGCATACACACGCGGGACTGGTGCGCCGGCGAGTGGATATCCGACCAGATCTACAAGAGCGTCGAGCAGTCCAGACGCACCCTCATCGTACTGAGCAAGAGCTTCGTCGAGAGCGACTGGGGCAAGCTCGAGTTTCAGGCCGCCCACAAGCAGGCCCTGGCGGAGAATCGCTCGCGTCTCATAGTCATACTCAAGGGCGACATCGGCCCCAGGGACGCGCTCGACGCCGACTTGGCGGCCTATCTGCAGACCAACACCTACATACAGTGGGGCGATCCGTGGTTCTGGCAGAAGCTGCGCTACGCCATGCCCCACATAGCCAAGGACGTCGAGAGCGGCGCCAGCAGCAGCAGCAGCAGCAACAGCAGCACCAACGGATCGACCGCCACTACGACCATCGTCGCGGGTAACGGCATGATCGGCGGTCAGGGTAGCATCGACACGGCCACGCTGACGACGGCGGCCACGGCGAGCGACAACGACAGCAGCAGCAGCAGCAACGACGCGTCGCCGGCTGTTCCGCATCGACTCGAGCTGCAGCAGCCACCTGCGCTACAGCAGCAGCAGCAGCAGCAGCCGGCACCGATGAAGAAGGTGCCGCCACCGACCCTGCCCAAGCCCGACATGACGAGGATCACGTGGATCGACGAGCACCATCGCACCTCGCCCACGTCGAGCCAGGCATCAACGAGCATCATCAACGGCAGCGTCATAGGCATAAGCACGGTCAACGGTCTCAATAATTATCATCATCACAATCACAATGGTCAGTCGGCGGCGGCGGCGGCCAAGCTGAGCTTCAGTCCGACGTTCATCGCGCCGCACTGCACGACCGTCTAGAGAGAGAGAGAGAGAGAAAATATTTTTTGGCAGGATATCGATCATCGCCTAGATCACGATGATAATCGACGATGGGCATGACTCGTGTGTAAATAATATATAGATTTTATATCTAGACAGATATCCATGTAAAGATGTTAAATTCTTCTCGATCTTCTTTTTATCATTATTATATATATATGGTATATTGAGAAACGAGAAGAAAAACGGAATCATGACTTATGCGAATCATTAGGATGTGTGTGTGTTGTACAGATGACTAAGCACGGTGTGGTACGCGCGCAAGGTACCTCTACCTATACACGATGCGAGGGAAGAGATTACGAGAGAAGAAAAAAAGCACCGACACATTCGTTCAAGGACCAAAGGAAATTCTTACGAAATAAATTAGAAATATTTTATTTATAGATAGATGTTGTAAATGCGTAGGTATGCGTGCGTGCGTGCGTGCGTGCGTGTGTTCATGTAAAAATCGACGTGTAGCATTTTTTTTTGTAAACGCGTATAAGTCAAATGCCGATCGCGGGAGATCCGCGAAACATCTCGATTGTAAGACTGAAAAAAAAAGAAACAGATTATCGCGCGTCATTATTGAATAAGCAACTTTTTTTCACATTCTAGTTAACGCGAACATTCGGCGTGGGATGTTCGAGAGCTATTTTGCATGACTCGTGTGGCATTTTTTTGCATTTTTTTATTGTTTTCTAATTGTAATTGTAGTTTTATTTTTAATTTGTGAGCGAAAAAAAAAATTGTACATACAAATATATTTTAATCATTGATGAGAATACTCAGTGTGTGTGTGTGTATACGTGTAGCGAGCATGATTTATAGATAGAGGATTCCGGCGACGACGGAGGAAATTCAGACACCTGCTGGGTGATTTCTCAAAACTCAAAAAGTAACGATGGACTCGTCGACTGTACAGCCAAGCTGGAATAGTACGATTGATTTTACGACGACGAGTGAATGAAAATTTTAAACTGTGTGATCCTAGATAGACAGATAAGGAGACATTTTTTTTTATAATTAATATAAATGAATAAATGATTTTTATATTGATAGAGGATATTTTACAATGATAAATTACTTAAAGATCAGTGTTTAAACGAGATAAGCTACTGTTACCAATGAATAATTATGTTTCATTATTTTATTATTATTATTTGTTCGATATAGAGTATTCTTCAATAAAGTAGAGATTGTATACAAACGATACAAATTGGTCTTTTACAACAGCGAAAAGCTCATTAATACCTGTCATCCGCAATCCCAGTCGTTTCTCTTCCTCTCTTTCTCTCTCTCGTTCCTTTCTCGTTCGCGAAACGATTTGTGTCGAGAGTATAAGTGACATTTCAAACGAACAGTGCGGATTGGATTCGTACAGACAAAAATGATCCGTATACTCCGGAGTATATATCCGTATACTCTATATTATCTATACATACAGTATATACTGTCGTGTATTGTATATCGTTCTTTGACTTTGTCACTTGCAGATTTCCAGATTAAGGCCCTCGCCATCTAGCGGTGAAGGCTGCGACTTATGACATGTGAGATTGAATTTTTCATTCA
Source organism: Trichogramma evanescens (assembly GCA_902732785.1). Classification (NCBI taxonomy): domain Eukaryota; kingdom Metazoa; phylum Arthropoda; class Insecta; order Hymenoptera; family Trichogrammatidae; genus Trichogramma; species Trichogramma evanescens. Next base: position 26,763 of record CACVKI010144404.1, read on the forward strand.
ATTTTTTGGGGAATTAACGAAACATTGATTTTCAATCAGATTGTTCATTAAATTCTTTTTATTTCTTTTTGCATTGAAACAATGCGCACAATTCATTCATATTATCGATGCTCAATTCATGTACACTGATTATTCAAATACATCTGATTTTACATTGAATCTTTATTTTCAAGTATTTTTTTTAAATTGTATAAGCAGTAAAAAAGGGATCTTTAGCGATAAATATCGACCTCTTCCTCTATCTTATACGCTTTGCCAGTCGCGCGCCCGTGGCACACCGTCCAAACCGGATGACCGACGCTCTTTGCTGCGGCAACAGACGCTCGCGACAGCAGCACCGTCACTCGCAATATTTCGATGAAATCCGATATCTGTATGTACGTCGTGCCCATCGTCCGATATCGAGCGCGATGCGCACCGGCCACGCGTAATACATTTTGTATATACGTGGTAAAAGGACAAAAGCCAAAAGTAATTGACTATACAGAGGCGCGCGACAGTTGTGCTCGCTTTCCGATATAATATAGAGAAGCCTATATATCCTCCGCCGGCGCGTGGATCCTGTCTTTCTCGCTCTCCAGCGAGTCCTGCGGCGTCCGCCGAAACTTGCCCCGGCGCGCGGGTAACTCGAACCGTATCAAGTTTATATTTACGCGCTCTCTCTCTCTCTCTCTCTCTCTTTCCATATGTATTTATTACAGGCGAGTAGAGCACCGCCAGCAGCAGGTCAGCCGCACGCGCGTCATTATATTCGCGCGAGTTGACGCTACATAATATTACACAGATGTGCCGTACGGAAAAACTACATGTGTGCCTTTGCAAAACTTGTACGAGATCGGTGGTGTATACAAGTGTTGAAACGCGGGGGGGGAGTCAGCTGCGATCATGAACTTCCGCAAGACAAAGGGAGCCAAGGACGAGTTCGCGATGAGTAAAGACACACCTATGCTCGTTACAATTTATATCGAACTTTTGAGTGTCGCACTCTGTCCGATATACGATCGTGTACATATGCGAGTATAGAAATTAAAACGTCAACGGCTGCTCCATCTCTCCGCGACTCTCGCTCAACGATATAAAATTGAATTTCAACACCCGTCGTCGGCAAGCTAGAAATTCCGCGGAGATAACTCGCTGCACACTATGCTACGCTCGAGATATTCCATTCGCTGCACTCATGGGTAAAGCTGAATTCGCATCCAGCTAGGAGTACTCCTCTCTGTCTCCGTCTCTCTCTCTCTCTCTCTGCATCCCTCTCTCGGTGTGTGCTTGCAAAAAAGCTGCGCGCGCTATTATTGATCCCCTTCCTCGGGGAGGGCTTCGTCTCTCTCTCGCGCGCTCTTGCACACACTCTCTTTCTCTTTGGGGCAAACTATAACTGCTGCTGCTACGTAGCGTTTCGATACACGCCCGAACCGCCCCATCGATGGTGCCTCGCACGTCGTCGTCGTCGTCGTCGTTGCATCCTCGTTGCTGCGACTAATAATAATTGTGTAGTTGTTATCGTCCGCGCGCGCGCGGGTCCGTTCGACGGGCTCCCTCGCCTAGAACAGCGCAGGAAAGATGCAGCTCTGGAGCTACGTCCTCGTGTCGGCGCTGCTCTGCGTCGGTGAGTCAACAATAACGACGACAACGACAAACAACAAACAAAAACAAACATGAAAATCACTCGCTTTTACCTCGTATCCCGCTGAAACCACGATCCTCCCCCTCGCGATTGATCTTGTGTTTACCAATTATTTAAATTTTCATTTCAACTGTCGACTCGTATCCCTTGAACCGCTACTCATCGCCAGCACCACCATCCCTCCCCCCCGCGAAACGAGGGTCGAAGATCGAGATTACATAAGTGAATCATGCGTGTATGTGTGTATTTTTTTTTGTCCCCCGTCGAGCAGGACTGTGCTCCGAGGACGAGGAGAGGCTGGTGCGCGATCTCTTCCGCGGCTACAACAAACTCATCAGGCCAGTGCAGAACATGACCGACACCGTCAATGTCAAATTTGGTCTCGCCTTCGTCCAGCTCATCAACGTCGTGAGTATAATTCAATTTTATATTATCGTTTGTATACGCTCTGATCAAGAATCACGCATCGCATCGGTCGATCGTGAAAAATCCGAGGATTTATTTTTCTTCGTCTCGTTGTTTACCACCTTCAGCTTAACGCACGGGGCCGATTGTGTCGCATACAGGGCGTGTTGTAGGTGCCCTCCTCGCCCTCACCCTCTCTCTCTCTCTCGCATCCACCCTCACCTCCTCCTCCTCCTACTCCTACTCCTACTCCTATACATGCCCTAACTCCTTCTTTATTCATGTTATGCACTCACACACGCGCGCGCGCGTATTATATTGTCAAATCTCGAATTCATTTTCCTCTGTCTATATCTCTCTAAAAATTTTCACTCTCATCATCGTCGTAATATTTCTAAAGAAACAAATTTTTTCTCTCTCTCTCGATAATTCAGAACGAGAAAAATCAGATCATGAAGTCGAACGTGTGGCTGCGCTTCGTCTGGATGGATTATCAGCTGCAGTGGGACGAGGCGGACTACGGCGGTATCTCGGTGCTGCGACTGCCGCCCGACAAAGTCTGGAAGCCCGACATCGTGCTCTTTAACAAGTGAGCGCGACATTTAGCCTTTTCTTCATACCGCACCCTCCCGCCTCTAAAATTTTTATATACCGTTCGTTTCTCGTCCGCGCAGCGCCGACGGCAACTACGAGGTGCGCTACAAGAGCAACGTCCTCATCTACCCGAACGGCGAGGTGCTGTGGGTGCCGCCCGCCATCTATCAGTCCTCCTGCACCATCGACGTGACCTACTTCCCGTTCGACCAGCAGACCTGCATCATGAAGTTCGGCTCGTGGACCTTCAACGGCGACCAGGTCTCCCTGGCCCTCTACAACGACAAGAACTTCGTCGATCTGTCGGACTACTGGAAGAGCGGCACCTGGGACATCATCAGCGTGCCCGCCTTCCTCAACGTCTACGAGGAGTTCCCCACCGAGACCGACATCACCTTCTACATCATCATCCGGCGCAAGACCCTCTTCTACACGGTCAATCTCATACTGCCCACGGTGCTTATCTCGTTTCTCTGCGTGCTCGTGTTCTATCTGCCCGCCGAGGCCGGCGAAAAGGTCACCCTGGGCATCTCCATTCTCCTGTCGCTGGTCGTGTTTCTCCTCCTGGTGAGTAAGATCCTGCCGCCCACTTCGCTGGTGCTGCCCCTGATCGCCAAGTATCTGCTCTTCACCTTCATCATGAACACGGTGAGCATCCTCGTGACCGTCATCATCATCAACTGGAACTTCCGGGGGCCGCGCACCCATCGCATGCCCCAGATGACGAGGCGCATCTTCCTCAAGATACTGCCCGCCATACTGCTGATGCGCCGCCCCAAGAAGACCCGACTGCGCTGGATGATGGAGATACCCAACGTCACTCTGCCCGCCTCGACGTACTCGGGCAGCCCCACGGAGCTGCCCAAGCATCTGCCGGCCTCTCTGGCGGCCACCAAACCCGCCAAGATGGAGATGATGGAGCTGTCCGATCTGCACCATCCCAACTGCAAGATCAACCGTAAGATCCAGCACGGCGGCTCGTCGCAGGCCGGCGGGCCCGGCAGCGAGGCCCTCCAGGATCGTCGCGGCTCCGAGAGCTCGGACTCGGTCCTGCTCAGCCCCGAGGCCGCCAAGGCCACCGAGGCCGTCGAGTTCATCGCCGAGCATCTGCGCAACGAGGACCTGTACATACAGACGCGCGAGGACTGGAAGTACGTCGCCATGGTGATCGATCGCCTCCAGCTGTACATATTCTTCGTCGTCACGACGATCGGCACCATCGGCATACTCATGGACGCGCCCCACATCTTCGAGTACGTCGATCAGGATCGCATCATCGAGATCTATCGCGGCAAGTGAATTCATCGTCGTATAATAATGATAGCGAAGATGATGACGAGTGTGTGTGTATGGTATGCGTGTGGTGCGCGACGACGATGACTCGTTGGAAGCACAACAAAACATATAAGGCCAAATGAGTGACGCGTTGTACGGAACGAGTCGCGATCTCCAAAGTCAAAAAACCAGTTGCGAATGTATGGTAGATAGCGTTTAAAAAAATGAGAGAGAGAGAGGCAATAAAGTCAAAATATGTTTTCCAAAAAAAAAAACTTGGCTCGCTTCGTGTACGATGTCCTCCCTCGCGTTTAAGTTTGTAATAATGATGATACAGCTTTTATCGTTGCTATTATACTTCCATATAATGTCTATTTCCTATATCATTATAAATTTTATTATATACATTAGATAGAACAATCGATTTGTAAACCGATATATCGTTTCGTTTTTTGGTGATAATTGCGTGGCTGCGCTGTACAGAGAGTGAGTTTTTAGCCTTTTTGTACTCGAAGTTTAAGAATTATTAAAGAGAAAAAGAAAGGGGGAAAAAATTGAAACCAAAAAAAATATTGAAGTAGCGAAATAATGATTTGTTAACGAGTATGAAAAATAAAAATGGATATTATAATGTTACACTGTATGCTAAGAAAAAAAAAACGTTAACGACGACTCGATTTGTACATTACTACAATGAATATTGAATGTTTTTTATTGCGTATCGAGGTGTTTTGTGTCGATAATTGTCAATCAAAACACTATAAAAACCAAACAAAAAGAAAATACTGTATGTAATTATTCCAGTTATCTTATCTACTTAAATATTGTTAAGTTTTTCATTTGAATATAAAAGAAACTTCATCGTTTATATAGATTCGTATGTATGAATTTTAACTTGACGCGGTGTGTGCGTGTGTGTCGAGGAGCTAAGATTTCCCCGAGCAGAAGAGCGAACCGAAACAAAAACAAAAATTGTAATTCGACACAACGAAACGTGTTCAAAATAGCACAAAAATTTCTTCTTTTTCACTTACAACAAAATAACAACAACAGCAACAGAAAAAATCTCAATAATGATAAAATTATTATAATTACTGAATAATCGGACGCGTACATCAAATTGTTAATCGTAAGGGTATAATACGTTGTGTGCGTATTTTGCGCGACGCGCGAGTGTGATAATTTTTCGATGAAGACGGAGAAACGACTTGGACCTTTTGGTTTATTACTGAATCTTTTTTTTTTCTACCGCGAGCGTGTCGATACGCGGATAATCCATCAAAAACGTTTACAAAATAAAAATAAAATGAAAAAACAGAATCAATCAATAATTGCCTTGCATCAAAGCTGTAATTATTTTTTTTAAGATCGCCCAAAAAATGCACAAAAATTCATCGAAGAATTGTCCGTTTATATACCGAGAAATAAAAAATAAAATTGAAATTACTCTATGGCAAGGTACTGTTCAATTTTGTGAAAATAAAGGAGCGAATTTCATGAGAATTCACGTGTCTTCCCTTATAAAAGAGCAAGAGAGAGAGAGAGAGAGAGAGAGAGAGAGAGAGAGAGAGAAAGAGAGAAAGAAAAGAGGAGGAAATGGGGTTGATAGATGAGAGAAAATAAAGAGGAAAAATACAATAACTAATTTAGTAACGCCACTTTTTTAGTATAAAAAAAAAAAACAAAACGACAAAAAAATTGAGTCTTACAAAATACTTTCAAGCATGAGTAGCCTCATAGTCATCGTGATTATTTTTTTAAAATAAAAAAAGAATAAGTATTTGTAGATGAAACACTTTTTATATAAGAAACGTAGTAGCTTTGTATTCTTGATTTTTGAGGCGTTTCAGATGTGAATAATATTTTTCTATGTGTACTCGTAGGTTTACTTCATTTTTCTCTTTTTGGCATGAAAAATGTCATTCGAATCACAGAGTTAACATTTCGCCAAGCTGAAAGTATAATACCAACAGACCAATGAAATTTTCGTGTCAATTTTTCTTCCTTCAGTCGCTTTTACCTAGCACAAGGCCCGTCGCTGAAATTACTTTGTAAGATCTCGTGCGGCGCATTGTGGACATTTAATTGTGAATCGTCCATACAAAAAAATAATTAAAAAAACAAAAAAAAAGCCATAAGAGATTCGATGATACGGAAATTGATAAAAGATGAAAAGATACCTTTATGTAATCAACTTTTAGAAAAACAATCAATGGATAATAAGTTGATTCAGAGAATCCTTTAGGGCATTAGTCGTAGTTCTCTGGTTGGAACAAAAATATTAAGAAGTACTTGCCAATGTCCCGTTTATGTAGTACCCTATGAAAACGGAGTATTATTTGTTGAAATAAAAGAATTAATGTGTTAAAAAAATATTTCGTATTACGAAGGAGAAAAATGTTTTTCTAGTTGACCAACCAATACAATACGTTATTTCTTTAGAGTATAAATACATGCGTTATGATATTCTTCTGCCGAGGAATAACAATTTATTATGAGATTTTTTTATTAATTTTAAAATGCTCCATTAAAAATTAAAAGTAACAAACGCAAAAAAACTATTAAAGATAAAACTGATGATAAAATCGTCGAATTAGTTTATAAAAATGCGAATGTAAAGTCGAATAATTTCTATTTGCCGAGTTTCTATTTCTTAAACATTAATGTAATAACGAGCGAGGCTGATAGACGCATAAAACTATTAATGTCTTACTGTATATCATATAAAGAAAAAAAAAGTAATACCTAATTAATGACGGTAGAGCAAGATGGAAAAATTGCGTCAAATGACTAACATGTGACCTATGTTATATAAATCTTAGGTATATTTCAAAAAAGTAAATTACTGACTAACAACATTGTCAAAACTCAACCGGATTATCACTAGACAATGAATAACAATAGCATGTACGTCATTACAATATGAATAACTAATAAATCAGCTAAATAATTAAATACTGTGTTTCGTTTACAGCTTCATTCAAATTATTATTCAATACAAATATACAAATGGGTGTCTAAAATTCTAAAGCACATTATTAGTCTTCTTCAATCCCAGCCCAACCCTTTAAATGGTCTGTTTTTTCTACTAAATCCAGCCTGTCAGGCTTCAGATTCATTTCATCCATTATATATTGTGGCATACAATATGTAGGATTTATTGTCTTCAAATCAGCTTTTGTATATCCTAGTAACGATAATGCTGATAAACCAAATAGAGTGTGGAATGGATCAACCATATCACCAGGTCGATCACTGAACCCTCCTGTTTCTGCGTCTTGACAGTACAGTATAAAGTTTATCTAGAAATTTCAATTACAAAATTTAGATAAATAAAATAAAAGGGATTATAATGTTGAGTAAGATTGAGTGCCATACCATTTTGTTGGTATTAATCCAATTAAGACGTCCTAAAATTTTCAAGGAAGCAAGAACCCACCAAGAGTAGCAAACATCTGGTAATTTTTCTGGCCTTCCATTCAAACCACCCGATGGCAGTTGTCTTTCAGCAAGCCACCATCCCAGTTCGTCTGCCTTAACAATGTGTAAATGACCTATAAATATATGTCAATAATTAAATTTGACAATTACAACTTGAAAAATATTCATTGCCAGCTCATTTAAACATACCAGTAATAGATAATGTGCCCAGACAACAGTAAATTAAACCTGCATGACTCTCACTTCCAGGTTTCGAGCCAAAGCCTCCATCAAAATTCATACAAGATTTAATAAAACTTACAGCTTTCTCTATATTCACTTCATTCAAACGATTCAATAAAGCTAAAGATGCAATAGCACAAAATGAAAATCTTGTATCTATTTCACCCCACTTGTCACCCTCAAAACTTCCATCGTCTTTTTGCCTGTTTTTTATATATTCAACAACTTTCTCTACGTTAATCGTGTCCAAAGCTTTGTAATAACACAAAATCTGTATAGCACTCAGAGTATGTAACAAATGTGGATCGTGAAGAATACTGGCGCCAATTCCTCCACATTCGTGCTGACACTGTTTAATAAAACTCAAAACTTCTTCTTTATCTATTTTGTGTAAATTATGCGTAATATCTAAAGCTGTGAGACCCCAGTACATGCCAGATATTCTAAGGTGTTCTGTCATAATATATGTCTGGAATAAAAAATAACAAAAAATTATAAATTGAAACCACTAAGTACATAAATAAGTTAATCACAGTAATGCAAATTACATAATCATCCTTTTTTGACTCGTACGATAGAATATAGTTGATGTGTTTCTCCAAATACAAATCTGGTGTCAGTCCAGACAATTTAATGTCGTTGCAGTTGGAAACCTGTAATCAGCACACAAAATAATCAGAAAATTTGAACATTTTTCACTCGCGTCAAGCCCACTAATCAATTGGAATTTTAGCAAACACAGATGAATCATACTGATTGATTCGCTCACCATTTTTACAATTATTCACTTCCAGAATCAATGACGCACTGTTAACGCGGTTAACCAAGTTACCGTAGTTAATCGATACCAAACTTATGGTACGATCATCAACTGGAGCCAACGATAATGTTCAACGCGAGATAAGTACACAATCGAAAATGTGTGTCGCACTCCAGCAGCAGCAGCAACCACGCAGTGTCAGCTGCTCCGTATACTATACTCAGCAGCAGACTCGCAACAATAACGCATGGGGCAAGGCGAGGGGAGTGTTTTGAATCATCGTTAAATCAGGTTCACATCGTTGGATCTCCGCTCTCGACTCGTGGAGTAGTGCTGCGCTGCCGCGGCCGATAATATTGCGATTTCACAACAATACCATAGATAGCTGCCGCCAATACAACGAGCACATATATATATAGTATAGTATTGCGCTTTCGCGAAGTGCACATGTAGCGGCGCTGAGGGGCCGGCATTTAAAAAACCGTTGGCAACGTCGTCAACGTCGCATGCGCGAGTTCAAACGTGTCTGTGGGACTGCTTGGCTTGTGCTGTCGCTGTGTTCTCTGTGTATGGAGAGAGAATCAACGGTTTGTGTATAGGGTCCCGATGATATGTGAATGTGTATGTAGTACGTCGTTGCCCGTTGTGTCTGTGCCGGCCGGCTGACATACCGCCAAATTTTACGCATCGAACGCGAGTCGATCGCGTGTGCTGCGAGTTTGTGTAATAATAAAGCTTCTCGTCCGCGAGACAATTGCAATTGTAAATAAGCGCGACTCTTGTCGTCGATCGCGCCTGCAACAACGACCCAGTTTCAATCGGATGAAAAGTTAGTCTCTGTTGCATCCATCTTTCGATTTGTTTGTCGCGTGCAAATGACCCAAGGACTTTCTAACCCTGAATTCTTGCATCTTTTTTGTTTTATTTTGCAGGCAGGCCTGCTGCTACTGCTGCTGCATCTGGAAGTGAGAGATCGTGCGCTGCGTTCAATCTCGCGGTTTATCAAATTTACGTTCGGAGTGGGCATCGTTTCGTACAATCAGTCCGGAGTCCAAGATGCCGCGTACGAAGCAGCGAAAAGTCAAACGCCAGAGTGCGGGCACCGAGCAGATCATGCGCGACTTCAATAGATTGGTGCAGCTGCAGATCCAGAAGGAGGAGATCGAGGCCAAGACGAGGATCAAAAATTTCGTTTCCAAGGTGGCAGTCACCCTCAATCGTTGGCCCACGGAAATTCAAAATTTGACTCTTCGCGAATTGCTGAGAGTCGATAAAACCCCCGAGAAGGAAAATCTGCCCTCCAAAACGCCAAGAATACCTCCTAGTAATACGAAAAAGAGTATGGTGGCCAATAAAACGAGCAAGAGCATTGCCAGTAGTGCCAGCAATGCAAGCAGCAAGACAAGTGCTGCTGGTAAACGAGTTACTGCTACCTCGGATGATGGCTATCAAAGCGAATCAATGACAAGTCAAGCATCAAAGCTTATGAACAATATGACTCGTACTACTGCACGAACAAGGAGCTCATCTCAAGACAAAGCCGCAAGATCGAGAAGCATATCACAGGATAGAAAGTCTAAGCGCAATCCCAGTATGATGATGAAGGATGGACAGAATCAGGCAGAAGTTCAAGGAAGTGCTGTGAAAAAAACAAGAAAAGAATTGATGAAGACGCCACAGAGCAAACCGATGAACAATTTTGTTATTACTCCAAAAATTAGGCTCAACTCTGCTATCAATGTACTGAGAAAACCAAAGGATGGAGAAATGGTTTTCAGTACCCAAGGGAGTCCACTTCTTGTTTCTACAACTGTCAATGACAGAACAGCCAATATTAATGTACCATTGAGAAATGGAAATATTATTTCATTGTTACCTTTCAATGAAACATCCTTAACTGATAATCTGCACCTGGATGATGAAACAAAACATCAATTGAAGATTCTTCAAAGTCATCTTTCAAAAGTTTTAGATTAGTTCTTGAGTTAATGATATCGTATCTAAGTGGTGAAAATATTTTGTGTGAGCAAAGCTTAGTTTGATTACATCGAGTTAATTAGTCTAATGAATGTGTGATTCAGCCGAACAAAACTAGTGTTTGCTCAGGTATAAATCAATTGTGAGTGTGCTTTTTTTACTTGAATCGACTGACAAGTTGTAAGAGCTTATTTTTATACTTTTGTATAATCGCAGTATGCCTTGTAGTTAATAAAGATTTTTTTTGTAATTTATAGTTTACATAATATATTCGTTCAAATAAATATGCTTCAGCATGATTGAATAGTGGACATTTGGTTTATAAAAATATAAACTTTTTATAATAATGCAACCATTAAAAAAAAAAATTAAATACACATGATCTGTTGGTAATCTTTCTTTCACCTAACTAAAGGGATAGCAAAAGATACAAAAATTTTATTCATATAATAATCTAATAATAATAATCTTTAATCTTAAATTATTTGATAAGAATTTCATCCTTATTATAAGAAATGTCGAATGCACGAGTCGCATAGTTTTCACACTTATGAGCTAGATCTTGCCTTCGAACTCAATACAAAAAGATGCCTTTCATTCATTATGATTCATATTTTACATTGAAATTGAAATGCGATTTTCGGCATCGATACTTCAGACTTTCGTAGGTAAATCAAGAGTGCGCATTGTATCGGCGCTATAATCGTTATTCAGTGAATCCGATCTCGTCGTTGCAGTTTTGGAACGAGACCTGCAAGATCTTTATGTGCAGGAGGCTTTTCGCAGCTTACGCGTTGGTGATAAACTGACGAAGACTATCAGTCAAGGGAGTGCAATCTTTGTTTTACTTTCTCCGTGTGCACGAATACTTAGTCGATCGATTTTTTTATACATTGTTGCTATACACAAAGTTGTGTCGAGGAGAGCATTGGCAAGATAGAATTTGTCGTCAACGATTACAATTGCAAATTGTTAATTTACGCAATTTTAAATACCACCATATGAAAGAGCACTCTCAAAAACATAAGATTAAGTACTTTTCATAATTTTTCTTCTTTCGATTGAGACATGGTAATAGCGAAAAATTGTCCATCAAAATCCTCTAATTATATTACAAAACGTTGAAGTCAGCTTCGTGACATGCCATGTGTGTACATTTTTACTTTGCTGTACAAATTAACCCGTTAACGCCCAGATGGACAGATTTTTTTTCTCTATTGTAGTGTGCATTTAAATCATCTTATCGGAGAGAGAAAAATTCTTGAGTACACATTTTCCATGTAAAATTTAATGTACTTTTTGAATATGGGTTTATAATTAACCTCTGATAAATATTAAAAAAGTTATTAACAATTTACTGCAAAAAAACACGATTTTGAATCTTGAAAAAAAAACTCAGACTCAAATTTTTTTTATGAAAGAGACTTGAACTGTGGCCAATAATACCTAAAATCGTGGAATAATAACCTACAGTTTAAAGTACTGTAGGTGGGATTTGAATATTCAAAATAGTAGACTCCAAAAAATACATTTTTCCACAAAATTTTACCAAAAAATGTTCCAAAAAAATGTACTTTTTTGTTCGAAAACGATCAACATTAAAAAAAAAAGTTATTGAATATTCAATCCCACCTACGGCCCATTAAACTTTAAGTTATTATTCCACAATTTTGGGTATTATTGGCCACAGTTCAAGTCTCTTTCATAAAAAAAATTTGAATCTGAGTTTTTTTTCAAGATTCAAAATCGTGTTTTTTCGCAGTAAATTGTTAATAACTTTTTTAATATTTATCAGAGGTTAATTATAAACCCATATTCAAAATGTACATTAAATTTTACACAGAAAATGAGTACTCAAGAATTTATCTTGTACTACAATAGAGATAAAAATTCAGTCCTCCTGGGCGTTAACGGGCTAATTCGTTTCAAAAATGTGGCGGCATGCGACGAGTCGGATTTATTTTAGGCTACTCCTACAGAACTTTGATTAGTTGCGGGACCACGACGAGGAGTTCGCGAGCAAAGCGAAAGAAATAATTATAAATCCGAATCTGTCGTTAAATGACTTAATTCAATTACGACCCGAAGAGGCGGCGAAACTACTCACGCCTACGAACTATTACAAGTTCTTAGTTACAAGGATCTGGCCCTCCGCGTGTAAAAAGACTACGGACTTTTCGAAAAGATTTCATTTGCATTTGGCCGAAACAATGTCTAGAGGATTTTTCCGAAGCTGGGCACTGGAGCCATTCTTGGAACTGACTCACAACCGACTGCCAATTCTTTGCTGTGAGCTGATCATCCAAAATCTGAACAATGAGGATTTATATAATATTTGCTTGGCGGCAGAAATCGCAGCAAAAGAAGAAAACCAAGATACGTGATACAATTCGCAAAGGTATTATCATCTTTAACTCAACTTCATAAAAAATTTTATAGTACTTTTTTAACTTTCTATGATTATTTTCTAGGCCAAAGTTGCTCGAGGAATTCCATGTGTACTTCTTCATTAATATATATTCGTTACTGTGCGCATAATTTGTATTGAATTTCAAATAACATTTGCATTGCACGATGAAAATAAAAAAACTGTGTAAAAATCTATAATTTGATTTTCGAAAAAAAAACTTTCATCTTTATGATGTAACCCGCCCATTGATACGGGCTTTAAGATTCAATTCCACGTTTTTTTATTTGTAGAATATGGTTTAGTAATTTTTGGTGCAGTTTTTAAAATTACTACTCATATATTTTATTAACCACTTACATCACTTGAACTTTGTAAAAATTAAAAAACAAAATCGAAAAAAAACATTTTCATTTTCACGATATAACTATGTAATTAATCGATGAATCTTAACGTGTTTGATCTTAAATTTAAGTTTAACTGCTCATCTTTCGAAATATGTGCTCAAAAATTTGAATGAATCACTACATCCTTTGAAAAACATTTAAACAAAATTTCAACAACAAAAAATTAAAAATCTTAATAACTTACAAAATATTACATGAATCGAAATGAAACTTTTTCAGGCTTCATCCTCAACCCAATCGACAAAAAATGCAGTTTATTTCAATAACATTCGTCGTCCCATTATTGAGAAAACTCGTTCCACATACATGCACACATCCACACAAATAAAAATTTCTGTAAAAATTTTAACACGCCCAAAAATAGACAATGAAAAAAGATTGAGACAAAAGAGTAGACTCAAAAGTGTCATTAATATAGAGCTTCACTCACGCATTATGATCTGATAGATGTATAATGAGTTTTGTAAAAAACAATTATTTTTATACAATGAATTCCTCTTATAATTTTCCATCTCACTACTTGAAAAAACGTTCAAATTGTAAGAAAGTCAATAAACTTATAAAAACTACTTAACTTGAATAAATCTAGAAATTTTATGTCAAATCGTACGGTTTTCTTGGGTATACAAATCACGAAATGAAAATTTACAGGATAATACTTAGTTTTTCTCGGCACGCTGGTGAACTTATTAAAAAATTCAGAACACTCTTTCGAGCTTCGAAATTTTACCTCTTCCAAGCTAACTAAGATTGACCCCATTGATCTTCATAAATAAAAGCAGTTTTGCATTTTTTATTTTTTAAGAGAAAAGAATCTATGAAAATCAAGCTCTAGCGATAGATCTAAAGAAATTGTTTTTCCATCACAAGTGATGTGGATGCGAGTATTGTCTTTGTCTGATTGATGATTATTCGTGCGGTAAATTCTTGTTTCTTACGATATGAACCGCAGTCCGTGTGACAACACAGAATTATACAAAAAGCTCGTAGATCCTCATGGTTAATATTGCAGTTTTTTAACTTTCTTCGACATATAAATACAAGTGATTTTATTATGCGCCACGTCGATGTGCGTTTTCAGATGAGATTTTTGGTCAAAAAGTCACTCTCTGTGGGAAAAACGAATTTTGATAGATCCAAGTGCAACAGTATCCCCACCTCTTTTCAGCAATGATTCGGCCGCCTTGTTTAAAGTCTCGAAGTTCAATATTAATCAAATGGCGAATTTATGTATGAAATAGGTCATTTCGAAGCTTTTCCTGGATTTTTTCATCAAAAAATCTTCTTGACTTCACTATGAAGGTGTTTCAAACCTCTACAACTTTCCCATTAAACATAACAAGATCTAACTGGAAGTTTTCGATTGAAAAAAGAAAAAGGGTGAAAATAGTACATTACGTAAATAAGACGAGGGGTTGTCTATCTTGCAAGAGTGTCAGTTTGCAGCCCGAGCGTAGCGAGGGTCACCGATCTGAAGCGCTCCATATAGTGTACCGAAAACCCGTCGTCAGAATTTCAGAAGCTCAGATACCTGGCCTTAAGGTTTCTCAAGATTTAACTGAGTTTTTCGAAAATAATCGTGAATATTTAATGGATGTGGATCTAAAAATTTTGTAAGAGAATAATCTTTCGATTTTGAACAAAAGCTAAAAAAATATTTATGAGCAAAATGATATAGAATTATCTATGAATGAAATGTATCCGCAAATACATCAACAAGCCTTTTTTAGTCGTAAAAAAAGTTATAATTTACGCGATGCAATATTATTTTCAAGAAACCAATTCAAGAATTGGAACTTGTTTGACCAAATATAAGCTCAATGAATTGGCATATTTCGATCCTGAAGAACACCCATGGATAATGTTCGACTCCCATCGGTTGCAGTCTTTGAAGTCGAATTCTATTCATATAGGTTTGCTATCGATTGTCACATGACGGCTATAACTTCTGCGAAAGATTGGAAGAACGATTCTGTTCAGATATTTCCATGTGTCGGCACGCATAATAGGAAACGACTGCTTTGAGTGCTTAATGGGAGAGTTACACACAAGGAGTTTTATCTGTGCGTATGTGCCAGTAGTTCTTGACCAAGGCAATCAGGTAGTCAATTTTTTATCATGCTCGATTCTTCGCCTATAGAGCTTCAATGCTTGGTTATACATACATTTTCGTTGTGACCGTTTTAATTTTTTGAAACAGTAAAACATATTTTGAAACAGTAAAATCATCTTCATTACAAATATTACTCGAATTTGGTGGCTTCAAACATTTTTTCCAAAAAGCATATCTTTCAAACCGACGAGTTTCACCTCCAAGTTGCTCAATATTTAATACAAGAGTCGACATAATTTAATGATGAGAGTTTAGGATGCACAAGAGAAGATAGTAATTTTATTTATCAATGTGAGAATCGCCGTCGTTAATTACACGAAAAATGCGCTACTTTGTAATTTTTCCAAAATAGTAATCTGTGCATTCATTGCAATGATTTAGGAGTACAAAATTTTTAATTTAATAATAAATTCACCAGTGTTTGATATTATAGAAAATATACAAAACAAAGAACACTGGTCACGATTAAAATGTATCACCGAATATTAAATCTGTGAAAAAATGCTTAAAATTAGAGAAATTCGGTGTATATTATAAAATAGAAAAAATAATATAATACATTTACTTTAATTACATTATCAATTTTAGAAATTTGAAGGGATCTTTTAATGTCTTAAATATTTCTTTTGCTTCGAACAAACAACAAGACGTTCATGACTTCATCATGAGCTTTTTAAATTATTTAAGTTTCAACTTTGAAGCAATTTCTCCAGTATTTGCAGATTTCAGTTATTGCTTGGTAGAGAGAAACATCGATATTTATTCTGCCACAAAGAAAAAAGATTGGATCGTCCAGCTTTTAATTTTATATTTTAAAAAAGATCTGGAACACGATGATAAAAATGTGAATGATTTAATAAATCAAGTATTCAAAATAAAATTATGATCGTTAGATTGCCTTACGCGCCAAAGGAATACATTGCATGCAATGATTAGAGGTGATTTTTAAAAATCTCACTCATATTTATTGTTTGCTGTGTGTCTATATATGAATGCTGGACATGAATCAATTAAACAAAATAATCGTGTGAAAATGTTCAATATTATGGACTGTGATTCTGTGTTTATGTAACTGCATACTTTATTGTTCAAGAATAGTTTTTGATTTTAAAAACCTTATAATAATTTTTTTTCAAAGATGAAATTAGAGAGAAAAATTATTCTCTCTTTACATTGTAACAATTTGTCACGAAGGGCCCCATGTTCACATTGGACATTGCACTGCACACACGTCTATGATTCAGTAACAAAAAAGTGAATTTTTTATGATGACAAAACTGTTGAAATGAACGAAAGTTTTCACGAAGTTATAAAAATGAAGTTTCTACAATAATTTCGACATTACAAAAATATTACGAACAATTTCCATAAATTTCAACTTCATTTATAAACTCATAATTCTTGCGTTGGCTCATGTTACGTTTTTAAAATCCGTACGCGCATATTCATCTCGTGCTACGGCTCGACAGCTACGCACTGTCGCATGCCGATTCACGATTGCCGGCTTTTTTTCTTCGTAGCGGCGTTCCACACCACACGATGTGTACTTTCGCGCGCGCTCGTACGAGAGAACGAGAGAGAGACAGGCAGAGATACAGAGAAACTCATATACACCTGTCACCTATGCAACTGTATTTAAATGATAGGCGCACGGGCAAAGTTCCTATTAGCAGTTGCATTGGTCTGCTAGTGGCCGGGGAAAGGTCACGCGATGAGCGGCACAATTTGAATTCGTGCGAAGTGCACTTTCATTTGGCTGTTTCTTAATATTATTTAAATGCCTGATATACCTGCGAAAATGCGAACGGCGAAATAATACAAAATTTAAATTCAGCGTGTTAAGAAAATCGATCGTATTACCGACAATCAGACATATACGTTCATACATGTCAATATTATGATCCTCCTATTATATTCAAAAATTTGTTGTTGAAGAGCAGACGCGTTTACATCTTACTGTTGATACTGTTATAAATTTGAAAAAATGAACAACTTTATAGAAATTAACGAGCTAGGTAAAGGAAAATTTGGAACAGTGAAAGCAATGCTGGACCCGAAAAGCGGGGAAAAATTTGCCATAAAGTGCATTAGAATCGATCCGGGGTAAGTCGTAAAAAAATGTATACCACTGAAAATTTTTTTAAAAATCTGTTTAATAATTTATAATTAGAAACCCCGATGATCGTAACACCATTACGTCGACCAGGGAGATCGAAGCTTTGAAAACAATCAAACACGATAACGTAGTTGAATTCGTGGACAGTTGGATAGAAGACGATAGTAGTGCACAAAAAAAATCAAAAATATTATGCATACGCATGGAATTGTGCGGGAGCATAGATTTATATGATTGGTTAGACCAAATAAATCAAAGAAAATATAGCGATGTACTGGAATGGTTCCAACAGGTACTGAATGCCATGAACTACGTACATTCCAACGGGTGGTTCCACCGAGATATAAAAGTAAGTCTTTTTCACTCGGAAAATGAATGTATAAAGTTTAATAATAAACTTTTTTATTTCAGCCAGCTAACATATTGTTGTCAGAAAGAGGAATTCTCAAATTGGCTGATTTTGGCTTGGCAACCAAAATAAAAAAAGAAGCCGATGGCCGGAGAACTCCTGAAGTGGGTACAGTACCATTCATGGCACCCGAATTAAAAACATCAAAATACAACGCTAAATGCGACTTTTTCTCACTCGGAGGGGTGCTAGTGCATTTAATGTCACTCGAAAGTTCAGAAAAAGTGAACTTGGCTTTAAAGAAAAATAAATTTCCATCCTCGCTAGAGACAGAACATCCAAAAAGCGTGGTATAATTGATATTTTTTATCAAATATATTGATAGAGTGAAAAGCTTACTAATTAATTGTCACTTATTTGTTTAAGCTTTCGTTGATAGTACAATTAAGGGATGAAAACCATAAAAAAAGGCCTTCTGCAGAAGAATTACAGAAAGAATTAAATATATTAAAAAAAGAAACCGATTACATATATCCGTCGCCAACAACTAAAAAAGTAAATTTCAAAAAAAAAAAGAAGTAGAAAAATTATTTATAGAGGCAGTATAGAAATTATTAATAATGAAATGAAGAGTTCACAAATGAAATAGACAAGCTCAAAAGCAAATTGTTTGAATCATTACACATTTATATTTACATATATATTCATCATCTACAGTTTAAACGTATCTATATAATATAAAAATGTACAATACTTTACATCGTTTAACTTCATCACTTTTTTAAATGAATTTCTTTTCGTAAATCTAAAATACATCGTCATTTTGGGCACTTGCACATGTATCGTTACATATA
The DNA here is from genome assembly GCA_902732785.1 of Trichogramma evanescens. Taxonomy (NCBI): domain Eukaryota; kingdom Metazoa; phylum Arthropoda; class Insecta; order Hymenoptera; family Trichogrammatidae; genus Trichogramma; species Trichogramma evanescens. The sequence goes on from CACVKI010144404.1 coordinate 45,310, forward strand.
ATTCAATTCGTTTTTGGAATTGACAATCAAATCGAATAATTCTTAAAAAAATAATAATCACTATGCAAGTTCCCAATTTTCCAAAATAAATTTTTAGAGACTATAATTGTGATAATAATTTTATGTAAAGCTTAAAAGCGGCAATCGTAATAGTACTAAAAGTATTTATAATCGTAGGTAGTGCTCGTGGCGATAATAATCATTATAATAATTTAACAATAATAATCTTCTTTTTTCTACGTCCCTTCACGACTCTCTCATGTAATTTATTCATCAACTTACAACAACGAGAATCACACTTAGGTGGAACTTAAAGCGGAATTGCACTCCAAGCGGAATTGCATTGAAAGCAGTGCTATTGTTAATATTCTTTAAAGCCTCTCGAAGTTTCTCAATAAAAACTGCACGAAAAAAAAGTATAATTAATAATCTAGTAACAAAACACCTGTTTTTAAAAAATTTCAACCACAATACCTGTGTACGATATTTATGACGACCTGCATAATCTCTTCTTGCACATCTTTCCTGTGTACCTGTATAAAAAAAAAATTCATTAATATTATAAATATTACTTTATTTTAAGCTAAAACAATTACTGGTACTAACTGTAAAATACTCTAAAATGGAATTTTTGCAAAAAAGCATTGACATTTAATTGCACCTGCAAGTAATCAAAATATTTAAGTTATTTATCTTTAGATATAAAAAGTAAAAAACAAGTAATGTTTTTACCGCTCTCTTGTCCTCAAAAGTTGTATCGGCAGGATTGTTCCCAGTTCTCTCAAATAAAGCATAGAATATTCCTATTAAAATATTGAACAAATAAAGAGTGATATATTTTAACATATTATTTTGGAATATTAGATAATTAAATAACTCACAGCATAAAACGCAACAACATTTTTCATGACTTGTTCATAATCATCAGCTCTAGCTAAGGCACCTAAACTATCAGTATTTAGACGACCACAGCAAAGATGTAGCTTGGCCAAAAATTATAAAAAGTCATAAAAAGTTTCAAGATAAGCCTGGCACAGTATATTTCCAATAATTTCAGTGTTCATTTCATCCAAATTGTGCTGAGAAATGCAATCCACAAAGAATGGAGCTGGATAAAAAATGTTCTTCGTTAATATAAAATAATGGCTTTAAAAGCAGAGTGATTGGATAAAATTTACCAAGAGGTGCATTGACCAGAACGGCATTGTAAAATTCTGCAAGAGTAGCAACAATCCACATATTTATAAAAAACATAACTGCTTTACTTGGTACAAGTAGCTCAGATCTTGATAATACAACCTTTTTTTAAAAAAATTGTTGAATTAAATCTACAAAATTGAATTAAACTATTTTCCATTCATTTATGCTTCTTTTTTTTGTTATTTTCATAATGAGAGAGGAATCAAGCTGATGGATCTGTTACTCCCTTGATCCATTTTGGCATCGAGAAGTATGGGATCGGATTCTCAACATGTGCACCATAATTCTTTTTAAATACTAATCTGTTTGCCGCAAATGATAGTGTCATGTATTGAACAGTATTAAACAGTATTAAATTACAAAACTTACCTGTAATAATAAGCTTCTTTAGTTTTTGGCTTACAGCGAGGATAGATTTCAGCAGATTTTTCTAAATCCTCGTCACTGACTCTTTCTTATACAATATCATTGATGATATCAAACAGAGATTTTTTCACTGATGTCACACCATCACTGAAAGCTTCCTTAGCCCTCCACAAAATATTTGATGGCAATAGATTCTTATCATCAAATGATGATCAAAGCAAGTGGTTTTCAACACCATCTAAAAATAAAAATAAAATCAGTATAAAATAATAATTAAATGGATTTAGTTGTTGAAGCAAACCTTTTCATCGTTTTATAAAAACAGAAAATTGAAAAATAAGTTCAAAATAATACTTTGTTTGTTGATATCTTCCTGAGTTTGCAATTCTAAGCTGAAAGAACTAGTTGTCCTGTCTGCACGAAGACTTTTAACAATTTTACTGATTTGTTATGAGTATCATATGTGCTTGAAGCATCTCTAAAATAAATGTAGCCTTGAGATAATTCATCTGCTCCTTCACCACTAAAATTACAGTAGTTTCTGTGTTTTTTTTTAATGTATCTTGCCAACAAGTACATTCTGTAAAATAAAATTATGATTAGATTATTATTCATGAATTGTTGAATGATAAATATAAAATTTTTAAAAATGTATACCCAATAGAAAATATTTATGTATGAAATATACCTGTCTGGCAGCTATTATATCTGGGCTACCTTCCTAAATTCTGCAGGAGTAGCAACAACATGAATGGGTTCCATTTGTTAGACGATGCCATTCTAGTATGAGCTCAGATGACTCAATGTACTACTAATTAACAAAATCATGTTGTCGCTTATGTGACTGTAAGTGATAAATTTAAGAAACTAAGACAATAGCTCAATCCAGTGATTCCATATATGTTGGAATTTAACCATAAGCCTTTCATGCAGCTAATCATAGGTATTGATAGCACTGAGGGACAGGGGGCATAGTCTGTGCCTTCCAGGAGTCGTATCAAATCTGAATGAAAATATCAGAAACTTGATCATTATTAAAAGTTGTGCCTTCGTGAACAAACAATCTTATTGAATGCAGAGTCGACAATTTCATCTTTTGATTCACTTTTATGAACTGAAAGTTATGTAATTTCTGGCTTGGACCATTCAAAGTATACACTAAAACTATTGTCGTAGCCATTGGTTACAAAATCCCAAAATGGACAATTGCCGTCATTTCTAGTACTTCTTAACATACTGAAAAGAAATTAATATTGTTATAATTAAATTTTGTTCCAGTCGTTATATTGTATTATTGCATAATATTATAAATTACGTGTTTAAAACTTACATGTTTAAATTCATGTTACTCAAGATCCATCCCATTTCACGACTTGTAAAGTCATCACATTTTCGCGTATAATATTTCTTCCTGCCTAGACGTGAAAAATTGAAAAGATTGTATTATTATAAATAAATAATGATATGATTTTTGTAAAGTGATTAATTATTAACCTCTTCAATTGCCACGTAAAACATATCAATCAAAGGAAAGTAAAAAACGAATAGTTCCCTTAAATTAGAGATAAAAGCAAAAACTTACCTGTTTAATAATACTCATGTTGAGTGTTATATATTGCAATTGTATGCAATTGTATTGTTTCATTTTATAAAACAAAATTGCAAACTCAGGAAGATATCAACAAATTCGCGTAGTTTTAGTCTGCTATTTATGTCGCACTTCAAACTTGTCAGAGCATTTTTTGATGGCAAATATTACTGCGTATTAGGACTGTCACCGAGACTTGCCGGATCAGATAACGGCAATTTTTAATTAATTGAATTAGATCTTTAAAAAACGATATAATCTCATTTTTTCACACTCCCTAGTAACGAGCTCTTAACGAGGAATCGATTGGACATAATTAGAACCATAAATATATTAAGGGAACATAAATAATTGGATATTCTCATGATTCTTCAGTAACCCAGAAATTTTTCATTTTCAAACGATAGAAAGCTCGTGCAATTATTTGGAAGGTGCCGTTCGAACGAAGAAACGAATCTATATTTTCAGGTAAAAGCACGCCAAGAAATTTAATTAACGGTTGCTAACTTTATACGGTTGAGATCTTGAAATTTCGTGGTTCGGCGACCGTCAGATTTGGTTTCGCTGCTGCTTTTGGCATCGCTGACTCCTAACCCCAAGGCCCAAGTCCCAGTGTTGTCGTTGTGCTTCTAAAATATTCGACTCCAAGTTCAATAAAAGTAAGAAAAAGCAGTGCAGAAAACTGTTTAGTTTAGTGAACACAAGATCAGGAAAAAGAAGAAGACTTCTATGTGCGGTTATATTGTCTTCGAACACGTGCTCGTTGCTAAAATTAATTGTTCCGTGTATCGTGCGATACTTGTCATTTCTCATCAAGGTAGTTAGTTTTATTAACAGTTCATTCAAAATGTCATTAATTGATGACGATGAATACTTATATCGCTTTCGAGGTGTAAAAGAAAAATTGGAAAAAGTAAAAGGTGACGTGCGACTCAACGAGTTTTGCAAAGTACTTGAAATTTGGTCTAAATGTAAAGAAGATGAGCGAGAATTATGGACAAGAGATGTGACAGATTTGATGAACTGTACAAGTTTATTTCCTAGTATTAAAAGTAAAGAACATTTTTTTAAATTTGCTTTGGAACAACGCGATTTGAAAATGATAAAACTGATCGAGGCAAACGAGCTTAAAATACACGAGATTAGATTCGTAGATGGAATGTCTGCTCTTCATTATTTGGCTGAGGTAGTATACGGGATAAATAATACAACCTCTGACCCAAGAGGAAAAGTCCTAGAGGTCATGGAATATTTTTTGAAGAATCCACGGGAAAACTACAGGGACGATCATGGTTACACATGTTTCCACGCGGCCTGCATGTCTGGCAACGTGACTGCAGTGAATATATTTTTGAGCCAAGGCGTGGACGTCAATCTCGACTCATACAAGTATTCAGCGTTGCATATTGCAGTCCAGTACAGACGCGAGGAAATAGTCGAGATTTTATTGAGACACGGAGCCGATCCAAACACACAGGACGTGGAGAAGTCGACACCTCTTCACGCACTTGCGAGGCTGTGTCTATGCGAATGCACCAATTCTTCCAGATTTTGCGATTATCGACGACCAGTAGATAAAATAGTTCAAATGCTCGTTGATCACGGGGCGATTATGGAAACTCGTAATCGTGATGGTAATAGTCCTTTGGATTTGGCGGTCTCTCGTTTTGATGTGCAGCTTGTCAAGTCGCTTCTGGAACACGGCGCGAGTCTTGACAGTTTGAACGAGGATAAAATGTTCAGCGCAGAATTCACATCGATCGAATTGAAAAACTATCCACTAACACTGAACATCATCGAGATGGTACAATTGTTGAAGTCGGCTGAGTATCAAATGAGTTTACACACCAGATTCAAGATGATTAAATGTTTTGAGGCAGTTCGAGGCGACGACACTGATCATCTGATGCCCGAATATACTAAGCCCGAATATAGTAAGTAACTTCATTTTACCTAAACAATAACTTTAATTCACTAATGATTAATTCCTTTTTGTTAAAATGTTTAGGGCCTACTGAAGATTTGACTGCTGTCCACCCGATTGTGTATAACTATTTTATTTATATTGAGCTTAGCCTTAATTCATTTCAAGAAGTTGATGATTTCTTTAAAGAACATTTGAAGAAAATAAAAAAACTTCTAAAGGATGGAATCATTGACATACTTCCTAGAGGTATCGATCTTGTTTGGGAAAGCGAAGCTGCAAAAATCAAAGATATTATGCTAAGCGACGACATCTCACTTTATGAGCTTTGTGTTGATATAGACTATGATGAGAGTTGCGAGATATTAAAAAATACTAAGAATTGGCGTGTCCCACCATTGGATGATTTGTCTCATACTTGGATCAACATCATTATAAAAAGGCACATAGCAAACATATATTTCAGGCTACAGTTAGAACTATTTGCAGCTGATCTTTTCATGACTGATTATTGTAAATTAAGTCTTCCTCAAGTTGCATGTCGATCAATTGCTGAACATATGAGTTTTGAGGAATTACTGCATTTGTACAGACATACTAATGATAAAGATAAAAAATTTTTGGGAGACATTCCTACTTAAATTTTATAGAATACGTATAATAACATTTATTTATTATGCTCCCAATATTTCAGTAAGAGAGTATTATTTTTTTTTATCTTGATAAGCAACTAAACAAATCTCTGCAACATATGTTTGTGTATTTGCTTCTCTGCGATGCTTACGACTTGTAAACGGTCATGTCAGAAGGGATCCGACTATTTGTCAGTCAACCCAGTTTAATGCCAAAACGATTGGTAATTTTTTGTATGCATATTGTTACGTCTAAGACATAACTCATTTCAATAAAAGAACTAAAAATTGAAATTTACCACTGTGTTTAATAGAAATCATTTTCCATATTGATCCACAAGTCATTACCATAACACAGCCATATATCGACCAAGCTTTATTAACATATCTCTGTTAATCCCTCTACCTAAGATTGTACTCACAAGGTTGGGAAGGATAACTTAACAATAAAATATATTGTATCCCATCAATTAATTTTCAACAAAAGAAAATGGTATTATATTGATTGAATTTAATTCTGTTTTTTGTCATAAATGTAAACATTATACCTTGCAAATTACCATGAATGACAAAATAATGAATTGCAGGCTAAACCTTTTTTTTCTTTTAAATCAACTCCAGCTTTGTAATTTTGGTCTATATATCATATATACGTTTCACTCGAAGTAAGTTGAATCTGCTTCATGAATGCCTAATAGACCAAATTCATTGAAGTTTATATGTAATTTAAAATCTGATTGTAATATTTCTAAATTTGATATAAATGTCACTTTTTCACTCTTTAAAAAATTTTATTCACTTCATTATAAGCACTACTGGTCTTTTATTTGCAAAATATTAACATATTTTGCAAAGAATCTTCACCATTTTTTCTAATTTAATTATTATTATTATTAGTTAAGATTGATTCATTAATGAATGTGCATCTGTGAAATTTTATCACAAATTTCAAATACTTCTTCACCTATTTGATCGGCTGAGTAGAATATTTATGGTTTATATTTTGTAACTCATATCTATTTTTCTGTTAAATTAGAAAAATTTTATACTAATTGTTGATAGCCTTTTAACAATTATAAACTCAACAATTTCATGCATTTTTCTGCTTGATGCGTAAAACAACATTCTCATTTACTCAAATTTATTCAAATTTACTTCTGAAGCTTCATCACTTGAAGAAAAAACACCTAAAAAATGTATAATTGTAACTCATCTACTCGCGAGTAAATACGAAATTCGAATGAAGCGCCGTAGTGTCACGAGGCGATCTATTAGGCTGGGTCTACATAAGATTTTCATCTGCGTTTCGGGCTCCGTTCGGACGCATCGAACGGATAGTGCCAACTTCGAATAATAAATATTCCTTCTATTGTATAAATTGTATTGTAAAAAATGTGNGGTTAAAATACAATAGAAGGAATATTTATTATTCGAAGTTGGCACTATCCGTCCGATGCGTTCGAACGGAGTCCGAACGGAGCCCGAAACGCAGATGAAAATCGTATGTAGAGTCGCCCGTATACCGTACATAGGCGCCGCCGCAACAGCAGCACGTGCTAGCTACATCAGTTTTTCAGTGTGTAACCGTGTCCGCGTCTACGCTGCGGTAAGTAAATGCTTACATAGTTTTTTTTTATCTACACTCGCAGAGCAGCAGAGCAGACCGCGGCGTGTGTACAGTAAGGTTAGGAAGGATCGACGCTCGTTCGGTAGTTTTTTATTTACAAAAAATTAACAAATGACTCCTTATCGCGCGTCAATTTTTTAATTCACTTGTCGAAGCGTCGAGTGTTACTTTTCCACCGGCATCGACAAAATTCGCCAACTCGAGATATATCGGAAAATTGTATTTTTTCGTTAAACTCCACGCCGCAACACGAGTTTCAATTTTATATATAAAAAATCTGTTACCACGCTTTATAGACGCACAACACAAGTGAAACAAGCACAATGGCCGGCTCCTGTCAACATGCCTTTTCCCACAGTGGCGAGTACCTGGCCGTCTACGAGAACGGCACGCTGAAGATCTGGGAGACAGCCTCGAATCGCCTGAAGCAAGAGTTCGTCCCGAGAGAGCACTTGGCATCGCCGAACTGCGTGCTAACATGGCTCGTCGTCGGCACGAGTTCCACCTCTGCCGCGGTAAGTTTTTCGCCTGATTTATTTATTTATTTTTTTTATCCTTGATTCGATTGCTCGCGTCATTATTTGATTGATGCAGTTTACATTGTTTAAAAAAACTCGTTCGCGAGAAGTTACCTGTGAAAAAATGAAGCTGCGCATGTGTAGAGCACGTGTTTTTATTTTCGGGTTATGATTTTAAATGTGCGACTGTTTATTTAAAGAGCAATCGGTTTCAATTATTAATGACAAATTATAATTAACTATGATGCATTTTTTGCTACATTTCAGAAAAAACGAAAGAGGAGGTCAAATGCATCCATGGTCGAAGATGCCACAAAAGAAATTGTTGCCATGGGTTTGTCAAATGGAAATGTGACACTTTATGATTTATCGACAGCGAGTATCACTGCCACGCTCTTTAACAATCGCAAGTCCAGCATCACAGCGATCACATGGTCACCTGAAGTTGGATTATTTTCTGCAGACGCAGATCAGCACATTACCCAATGGAGTGTATCAGACAAATCCATAAAACAAGAATGGAAGTCTGGTAAAGACAAAGTCACATCTCTGTGTGTGTTGCCTGGAGGCGAATCGTTGCTAGCTGGCGAAAAAATTATCAAATGGTGGGATATTGAATCAAAAAAACTAAAGGGTACCTTCTCAGGCCTTAGAAGTCAGGTCAATAATCTCTCCGTTGCCAAAATAAGCGATGAATTAAGTTATCTTGTAAGTAGTTCAAATGGAGATAATTACCTCAGTGTGTGGCCTTTAAATCAGGTAAGAAATTTTTAACAATTTTTGAATATATCCAATTGTTTAAAATTCAAATATTATAATATAAAATTATTTTTAGGCCAAAAAAGACATATCACCAGTTGCCACGCTAACACTTTCAGATGAAGTTCTAAACTATTCTATCAAATGTACAAAAGATGCACAAATTTTTGTTTTATCAACGACTAGATCTGGAAATGCTCAATTATTTAAATATCAAGCTAATGGAGTATCGTGCAAACCAGTTCACCCAATCTTGAATGTTATTATAGCCACAGATTCTGAACAGAAAGCCAAACAGATTCCTATTCTCACAACATGCTTCTTAGATGAAACTGCAATGACACTGGCTTACGGTTCATTTATTGCTCTAACAATAGAAAAAGTTGTACCTGATTTTTCGGATAAATCTCAGTGTCTAATAAGACAAGAATCTAAAAAATCTAAAAATGAACAAAAAGAAGCAATGACAAAGGTGAAAACTTTAGGGGAAACTGGTGCACAGTACTTGGGACCTGGAGATCAAGAACAGGTACCACTCAAAAGAAAACCTGAAGCGGGTTCACAACTTCCTCTACAAACTAGATTAGATAATTTAAGTTTAGATTCAGAATCAACTGTTCCTGGTAAAATAACCTCGAAGAGTGACAATATGGCTAAACTTTTAATACAAGCCTTGCATAGCAATGACAAGAACCTACTCGATAGCGTTCTATTTGTCAAATCTGAGAGTATTATTAAAAACACTGTAGCCAAATTGCCTACACAAGCAATAATTCCTCTTGTAAAAGAATTAACTAAGATGTTGGAAGGAAAAACTTATGCGTAAGTATAAAAATTTTACATTTTCACATCACTCTTCAAAAGTCTTGAAACTAAATTAGACGTTTATTATTTCAGTTGTCGATTTGCCATTGCGTGGATGAAAGAAGTGTGCTTTACGCATACAACCACAATCATATCTCATCCCCAGATCAAGGAAGCCATTGATCCTGTATTAAATATTATAGATGCTAAACTTTTCTTTTTCCCCGAACTCATGCGACTGGAAGGAAAAGTAAATTTATTAACAGGTCAAATAGCCAAAAATGCAGAGAGAGAAGATTTAGTCGATACACAGGAATGTTTACTAGTTTACGAAGACCAAGGTAATTTATTGCATTTATTCTTTTTATTGAAAAACGACACTATAACATTTACTTACCATTTTATTTCATTTCAGATTCTTCTGATGAAGATCCTATGTAATTATACATAGATGACACGAATTATTCGTTAAAATGTGTCGTCCTATTTTTGTTATATAATCTTATTTGTAATAAAATTAATTTTAAATTTTAAATTATAAAAAATGTCTCATCATTAGTTACTGTCAAAGTTCCACTTGGCATTAAAAATCATGTTCCTAAATTATTTTACTTAATCTCCATTACTATTACTCTAATGATAGAATACAAATTCTTTATTCCATGAATTATTTTATTATTAAAGTAATTTAATAATGAATAAAACTAGATTTAATTCAAATGAATACTCGAGTGATTTATAAAATAAAAATAACTCGAACTGATTGGGTTTATTATATACTTCGCATTAAAACTCGAACGTTTATAAAAAAGCTGTTCGCGACGTGTGTTATTAGAAATGAAAATTTATTATAATTCTGGAAATTCAACTAGTTATAAACAGTTGTGGTTTGTCTTTTTAGCTAAACCACAAGATATAAATAGTTTTTCAACGTAGACACGAATATTTAAAAAAAAAAAGTTGAATAAAAATAATAATACCCGAAATAGATCCAATCCAAAAGTAAACTGTTAGACTACGAAGGAATAAATTATATAGTCGTTTAATTAGCCGATGATACGAGACTCGAGAATACAACTCGCATTCTGCATCTGTTGATGCTCGAGCAATCGCGAAAATGATTAACTCTCGCATTTATATATTGTGGCACGATCAGACGCCGATTCTCTTCTTCCATGTTAATACCAATGCATACGTACAAGAGATAATGATAAAGAAATTCTCCTCAATTATTTTTCGATAGTGCCACATTAGTGCAAAATTAAGTAATATAATAACGAGCCCCGATAAATTTCTATCGCGTTTTGCGATTTACTTTTAATAATGCCGCGATGCGGTTGCGCAAACTTGCAGATGTAATCGCGCGAGGCTCGCTCGCGTGCGTGGCTAAACGCGTTGAAAAATGGAAAAAATGAAAATGCCCGTATGGAAAAATTTCGAAATGAAAAGTAGCATCGTTTTTGGGATTGAAGCAAAAGGCATACATAAGTTCTGAACGTCACACGTCTGTACTATAAACAAAACGAAGAAAAAAAATCTACGTGCACGTGATGGTCACGTTTTCGTTCGAAATAAAAATATTGCCTGAAAAAAAAAGAAACAAACAACAAACTGACTTTGTATGCGCTTAGGGGGAGGTACGCGACGCGACAAGTGGGAGAGCAGGTTTTAGGAGAGGAGAGAAAAAGAAGAAGAAGAAAAAGAAATGCGCTGGACTGCAGAGGAGAAAAAAAATTAGATGCACGGCTGAGAAAAGAGCGCACACATACGAGTTTTGCTCGAGTCATAAATGCTTCTCTTTTTTTTTCCTAAATATTTTTTATCTTCTCGTTTTCGTTCGTGTGTATTCGAACCGTGGAGGGGAAGACCTGGAAGGTTTGGAACTTGAGCGCGATCAGGGCTTAGGATCTCGAAATGGACTCGATTTCGGTTAAGACTTTGAAATGTGTATTCGTGAAAATTCTCACAGCATCGATATTTCATTTGCCCAAATGGCAGAAAATGTCTTTCGTATCACATTGAAGATACATTTTTTTCACCCGATCGCTACTGATTCCGATTGTTACGGGTGCGCAAAGAGTGTCGAAATCGTCGGAGCAATTCACACTTTATCAATTCGTTTTTTTGTCACTCGATGTTCAGCTACAACAACAACAACAATAACGACAATAAGAACAAAAAAAAAGTAAAAAATGTTATCGCTCGCTACGTGCCAACAAATAATAATGGAATATTCTTGCTTTTTTGTCGATTGCCGTGCGAAAGCTTTATCGAAATCTGCATAATTTCTTTCTCTGTCTTATGCTCAAGGTCAAGGGTTTCTGCTTTTGCTCGTGTCAATGTAAGATGCATTCAGTAGTTGCCTTAAAAAAAAAAAAAACTTATCTAGTAATCAAAACGATTTTTTCTGCAACTAGCAATTATTGCTTTCAACCGAATTGTATGTTTAGCTATGCGCTCGTCATGCCCGTACAAATGGCTGTATCACTACTGTACAGATAAACGATGAGACTTGACTTTTTTGTAACACCTCTTATACGTTAAATTGCTTATTGTATTTTACCCATCGGTCGAGTCAAAATTGTTTGCCGCACAACGAGGAAGAAGCGGGAACATTAAATAGTTCCGTTAATTACGTTAAAATTTTTAATGAAAAAATAACGATGATTCATGGTATCAGCGTGATGCCTCTAATTAATCCTTCGAGACAGATTTATTAAAGTCCACTTTATTAAGATCCACTGAACTTGAACGAACGATTACGATCGTAATTCAATGAGTTACATATTTTTTTCTGCCTATACCTCTTGTCACGAAGAGAAAAAAAGTTTTCTATTTAAAAATTCCCGCGAAGCCTACAATTTTTTTCCTGCCAACGACTCGCGTGTCACGATCTACGAAACGAGGAAGAGAGAAAAAAAATTTTCTATTTAATAATGATAGGCCGCGCAAAGTCCGCGACAAACAAATTATTGATAATTATGCAACGCGCGAGGTAATCGTATGTGGACGACGCGCACTTGTTTTCGCATCGGAGCGGGCATTGATTAATCGATGCCGGCAGTGTAGACGCTATATTCATCCGTCAATAAATAGTAACAGTCGTTATCCCGATTTTTAAATAAATAGTAAAGTCATCGGATGGCGTATCGTTGATTAAAATAAATTGGATCGATCATTGTCATTTGATAAATAGTTCAATGGCTTTCGTTTAATTTAATTTCCTATTGAGAGGCTGCTGGTTGGACTTTATGTAAATTTATGAAATAACCACATATTTTTTTTACATGGTACTTTAAATAATTTAAGGCATTAATAAATTTAATATTTGATGCAATCGAACGAGAGTTTATTTTCGTAATAGCTAATGAAATATCACACCAATTATTTGAAAAAAATGATGTGCTAGTAAATACGTACCCGTTTATCGAATCAAAATTATAATCATTAAAATTAACGCTGTTTATGCTGACTTTTTATGGATTAAATTTTTTTTCTTTTAATAATCAACCGAAAGCTACTTTATCAAAAATATACGAAAAAAATAACACGAGAGTGTGCCAAAAAAAAAGAATAAAAAATAAACTCTACACATAATCAGGAGCAATGCGATGGACCTCTAATCTATAGGCTCTAGCATCGAAATCGTTTGGAGGACTGCATTAAACGACCATGACGATTAAAGTTCACCACCATAGTTTCTGCCCTCGAGTTTAATTTAATTGCAGACTAAACAAAAACAAACATCGAACCACAATTTTTCAATGTTATCGAAAATTCAACTTTTTTTGCACGATTAACAAAGCCACGCTCGCCAATCGTGTTGCTTTCGACGCTCTCCGTGCGACGACGAAATTGTTGATAATTTTAATCGTCGCATGGATAAATGTCTGAACAATTATGATGATTTTTTTTATCCGAATAATTATTATTAGACTAAAATTGCATTGCAATCGCGTTCAATCGATATAGAACGATTGAGCTATGATTTTTAGATCTTAGAAAATTTATTATAGTTTAAGTGGAAAATAGTTTTACATTTTCGTTTCATTACAAATTCAAATCAAATTTCCAATCTTGTTTTCCGAAACCTCTGTTGAGGTATTCTACAAAATATCGAAATGAATAGCAGCCCCTTGAATGTAGTTCGAGTCAGATCATCTGAAAATCTATGAAATAATGAACTATAATGTTGAAATAGATTTGCTATACTTCATTTTAGGATGATTATCGATACCCAGTGACTTTTACTCAATCATTTATAAACAACGGCATAGAACTGTATGGTACAGCGTCAAACTCCAACATTCAAATACTGCAACGCTTTCAAAATAAAGTCTCACGGTGCATCGTTAACGCACCATGTTTTATTTAGTTCCCAATGACGTAATACACACAGACCTAAAATTAAGCACAATCTTAGAAGAAATAGAAGCTAGGATAAAAGTCCACAGAGTCAAGATTTATAACCATCCAAATAGCAAAGCTAGTGACCTCTTAAAAAATGCTATACACTCGTCTAGATTCAAAAAATTTAAAAGCATTCTCTGAGAATTGAAAAACAGTAAAAAAATCAAAAATTGCAGTGCAGATGCTGCAACTATATGAAAGGCGATTAACAGTGGTTAACGGCCTACATGCTCACCAACAAACAAATGCTAATAATATTTACTTATTGTTGATTTTGTAAACAGATTGTAAATAATAAAAAAATGGAAAAAAAATGAACATTTATGAACGTTTGAAGAAGTTTCAAAATAATTAAAATGATCATGTGTCATTTTTATTTCACACAGCGCTTTTTAAATGAAATATCAAATTATACCGTGTGAAAAATGACGGGATATGGGAGCAGATTTTTCTCAATACCAATTACCAGCCACATTTTAATTTAAAATGGCAACGTTTACAATTTTTTTTTTATTCGAAAACTCTTTGTGAATTTAGTGAGTTTTGAGGGTAATTTTCAAGTTTTTGATTGTCAAAATAAATTAACATAACTGAATGGAGATTGATACATTCGCCCTACGTATTTTAGCTGCCAACGACTAAAATTTACACCCGAATTTCGATCAAATCATAACGTAACGCAGCATTATTTAGATGACACTAAATCCTACTGCATCTATCTCGATGTCGTGGGAATCCGTGAATATACGAAGTCGCCTACGTAGAAATTACCGAAAAAATCTCGCGCATGCACGACGTTATCCCGGAAAACGTAGAAAACGAATAAAGCGAGTGCAATCGAGTACATACGATGGAATTTTTTCACGCGCGCCGCACAATCGGCGTCCGCGTTTCGCAAGCTCTCTCGTCGGATCAACGCGAATAATAGATACGAAATCGAAGTTGCTCTCTCTCGCTCGTTTGAACTTCAATCTTTACCTTTCGATTATCCCCCGCCTTTTTTTCTTTCTGAGAAAGAAGCGAGAGTCAAGGGTCAAAGTTCAGCCGTCATCTCTGTCCGTTCGCACGGCTGCAGTTCGGGGCCATTATCATCTCTGCGACGAATTGCGAGTATAAAAGTCGATGCAGCCGGGCCAGATGCATCGAGTCGGCGAACAAGCAGCTTGCACCAAAGGCAAGAGGTACCAAGCGCAAATTTCAATCGACTAGTTCACTCCGAGGCTAGCCAAGGAAGGAAGCGAGAGAGAGAGAGAGGACAAGATGACGCTCAACAAGGCGTTCGTGTTGTGCCTCGCGGCGGTGAGCCTGGTCGCGGCCGGCTCCATTCGCCACGAGCAGCAGTACGAGCATCAGCAGCAGCAGCACTTCGACCACGACAGCCTCATGCGCCAGAAGAAGATCTTCGATCTGTTGTGGTACGTCGAGCAGGGCTCCATCGTCGACGCCGACTACTACGAGATCGGCCGCCAGTACGACATAGTCGCCAACATCGATCACTACCACCACAATGCGAGTATACATAATGACGCAATTATCATAAGAATGAAAAATAATAAAATATTTTACTTTCTTAAAATCGTACAGGAAGTAGTGACGGACTTTATCGACTACTACCGCAACGGCATGCTGACCAAGGACGACATCTTCTCGTACTACCACCCGGAGCACCGCGACCAGATGATGGCCCTCTACCGTCTCTTCTACTACGCCCGCGACTTCGTCACCTTCTACCAGACCGCGGCCTGGGCGCGCATCCACATGAATCCGGGCATGTTCGTCACGGCCTTCAGCACGGCCGTCATCTACCGGCCCGACACCCAGCACATCCGTCTGCCGGCCATCTACGAGCTCTATCCCAACGTGTTCTTCGACTCGAGGGTCATCCGCGAGGCTCAGCGCGTCGCCATGACTCGCGGCCACGAGTACCAGCAGCAGCATCACGCCGGGGAAGAGCACGAGCCAATGAAGCAGCAACACTGGTCCGGCCCCGGCTTCGAGACCTTCCACCTGTTCTCCAACTACTCCCAGGGCTGGCCCATGTGCATGAGCCCGGGATACTATCACGGCCGCGACGAGCACGACCTCGGCTACTTCACCCACGACATCGGCCTCAACGCCTACTACTACTACTTCCGCATGATGTACCCGTTCTGGCTGTCTAGCCGCGACACCCAGACGAGCCTGCCCAAGTGGATCCGGGGCGAGCTCTACTACCACGTGCACCAGCAGCTCATGGCTCGCTACCATCTGGAGCGCATCGGCCACGATCTGCCCGACATCGAGCACGACTTCCAGGCCGGCATGCCCGGCTTCTACGGCCAGTACACCTTCCACACGGGCGTGGCGATGCCGCGCCGCGACTGGTGGAACGTCGTCCCGTACTACAAGCAGCGCTACTACGAGCAGCTGCGCCACATCGACTCCAGAATCGAGGAGGCCATCGACTCGGGCTTCGTCGTCGACGAGCACGGCAACAGGTACGGGCTCTCGGGACCCGACGGCCTCAACGTCCTGGCCAATCTGATCGAGGGCAATCGCGACTCCATCAACGCGGGCTACTACGGCTCGTACGACGCCCTGTTCCGTCACACCTTCGGCCAGCACTACGAGGGCGGCGACGAGCACGACTACGTCCCCAGCTCGCTCCACTACTTCGCCACCAGCATGAAGGACCCGGCCTTCTACCGCATGTACGGCAAGATCGTCGATCTCTTCCTGCGCTACAAATCTCGGCTGCCGCGCTACACCAGACCCGAGCTCGAGTTCCCCGGCGTCAAGGTCGAGAGCGTCGAGCTGAGCGAGGAGCAGCTCACGACCTACTTCGACGCCCAGGACTATCTGATCAACAACGCGGTGAACGCGCCGAGCATGAAGGACGGCCAGTCGTTCCACATCAAGGCCTGGCAGCATCATCTCAATTACAAGCCGTTCGATTACAAGCTGGCGGTGAACAGCGACAAGAGCACCAAGGCCGTGGTCAGGTTCTTCCTGGGACCGGCTGTCGACGATTACGCGCATCTGTTGAGGCACTTCCAGTACTTCTACATGCTGGACGAGTTCGAGGTCGACCGTGAGTACATCGATCATCATTGACTTTTCTCTTCTCGATGCAAATACATTAATAATATCACTCGTTCCCACAGTGATCGAGGGCTTGAACAAGATCGAGCGCCACAGCGGCGAGTCCAGCTTCTTCAAGCACGGCCACATCACCGGCGACAAGTACTACGCCAAGATCGTGCAGGCCCTCGAGGGCAAGGAGGCCATGACCCAGGACGGCCACCAGTGGGGCTTCCCCGAGCACCTCTACCTGCCCATGGGCAAGACCGGAGCCCACGGCCAGCGCTACAAGCTCTACGTGCACGTCTCGCCCTACCAGCCCGGCAAGAGCCTCGACATGCCGTTCTTCGGCCAGCGCGTCTTCTACGGCCAGCCTCTCGGCTACCCGCTCGACAGGCCGATGCAGCCCTGGTTCATGCAGCTCGACAACGGCTACTTCCGCGACGTCTACGTGCGCCATCGGATCGACGAGGCCGTCTATCCGGCTTACTACGAGGGACAGAAGCAGCAGCATCACGGCGGATACTACAACTACAATCGCGGCGACTCGATGATGATGACGAACGCGATGCACGACCAGCATCGCGCCTACCCCCAACGCCAGGAGGGAGGAGGACAGTACCGCACGAATTACGGCAGCAGCGAGTACATCAAGTACGGCCCGTCGATGATCATGCCGACTCTGCACCAGAGCCACGACGCCGCCTACTACCAGCAGAATCATCATCAGACTTGGCCCTACGGGCGCGTCCAGGGTGTATCTTCCGAGTACAACATGAAGATGCCGCACGACAGGATGCACGAGATGCCCGTGCATTATTGAGGCCTTATATTTTATAAATATGCGAGCTCAACGGCGTTGTTTTTATTAATTTAATTAATTAATTATTGTTGTTGTTGTTGTTGTTGTTATTATTATTATAACTTTTTGTCTTTAGAGCAATAATAAATATGTGATGAATGAATCTGAATCCAAACGCTTTTTCTTATTGGTCTTCAAAACTTTTTCGAATGCATTTTTAGTTGCACCGACAAAAACGCACCGGCCTTTGTTTGTCTACAACAGTCCAGAACTGGTTGGCTCGACGACGAGAGACAGACACCCACGGAATACAAAATTTCATTTTAAAAAAAAATCGATACATCGTATTAGCATGCTTTTAGCTAGACTTTGACTTTTGTATAATATTTACAATCGGCAATAATACGAAGACTACATGTATATCTCTCGAGCGTCACACACCCACCGGTCGCACTTTAAAAATCATCATCATCATAATAACAACAACAAATAACGCGAAGAGGAGAGAGAGGACTGCTGCAGCCCAAAACCAGACGCCACTCGGTGTGTATTATGTGCAACGCGCAAGCCCCCCGAATGCAAAAAACGAGTTCGTCCACTTTTTCTCGGACTTTGGGCTATACAAAGTTTCTGCGTGCGAGTTCAAAATAAACGATCGCCTCTACGTGGGCCTGCCTGTCTGCCTGCCTGCGCGTGTTGAGTTTTGTGTGTAGCTTTAAAACGAGCCCTCTTCTCGCGCAGCAGCGAGCCGCTCTTTAAAAAGCCAATGCAACGCGCAGCGGTGGACAAAGCAAAAAAAATTTGCGCGCGTCTGGACCTCCAAATTTTCCACGATGCCTCGCGTTTGCCTGCGTGTTTACGTATACGTATGAGAAAGATCGAGAAAAGTTAATAATAAACCGTAGAATAATCGTAATTTTGCATATCGATGTACAAATTACATCCGCAAGCGATACACAAGTACTTATCGCTGCTGCTGCTGCTGCTGCTGCTCGTGCACATACATAACAGCAGTTTTCATTGATTCCTCGTCGAAGCTACTCGAGGCGCGATGCATATAAATAAATGACTGATTTCCGTCTAAAGATAAGCGTAATAAGTAATGTAATATACAAAATGTATAAACTCGTAATAACGAGTAAAATAGAAATGTCCAAGTCGCATAAACACAGACAGACACCGGCCGGTGTGTTGCGTAGCCCCCGCGGGTCACTGGTTTGACCTGTTCTGGAAAGATTAATTTTAATTGCCGTACGTTCGCGTCGCGTCTCTCGTTTTTTTTTATCATTTTTATTTATTTATTTTACATTCATTTTGCATTTTGATGTTACGTTACATTATTATGCTCTCCCTTTTCTCTGTTGCTGCTGCTGCATCTTCTTCTTCTTCTTCTTCTTCTCTCGGTTTCGCTTTCGTCTTTGTGCGCTGGCGATTAGTTTTGTTTGCCTTTTTTTCGCTCTTTGAGACATTTTTATTTTCTCTCTCTCTCTCTCGTTTTCTCGGTGTTATGGCTTAGAAGCAGCGCGATCGGCCGGGGCGCGCGTCCCTATATAAAGGCCCGGCGTGGGTAACCGAGTCGCAAGTGCATTCACGACCGGACGCGCGTGCATATCGTTTTCCGTCCTCGTCTCAGTCGTCGTCGTCGTCAGAGAGAGGAGTCAGCGGATTTTCTCATCTTGGAAATTTCGCATACCTCCCCCCCCCCCCGTGGCATAGCGCCGAAAGTAAATAAAAGAAAGTAAATCGAAGATGATGCTCAGGCTCGGCTTGCTGTCGGCCCTGGTCGTGGGCCTGGTGCTCGGCCAGGCCTACCAGCCGGACTACCGGACCAAGTTCTCGGCCGACAAGGACTTCCTCGCGAAGCAGAAGAAGATCTATCACGTGCTGGCGCACTTCTTCCAGCCGGAGCTCAAGCCCGAGCTGCAGAAGGAGGGCCACGAGTACAACATCGAGGCGCACGCCGACAGCTACACCAACAAGGTAACGATATTTAATCATTTTTTGTCAATTTTTCATCGAATTGCGATCGATCTCTATATCCCAATCGTCCTATCGTTTTCTCAGCACGCGGTCAAGGACTTCCTCCACCAGGCCGAGCACGGCTTCCTGCCCCACGACTCGGTATTCTCCGTCTACTATCCGCACACCCTCGACCAGACCCTGGCCGTGTTCCGCCTCATGTACTACGCCAAGGACTTCGACACGTTCCACAAGACGGCCCTCTATCTGCGCAACTTCCTGAATCCGGGCATGTTCCTGTACGCCTACAATCTGGCGGTGCTGCATCGGGCCGACACCAAGTACATGCGGCTGCCCGCCCTGTACGAGCTCGCGCCCCACTACTTCTACAACGTCGAGCTGCTGGAGAAGGCGCACCACGTCAAGAAGTACGGCAAGCTGCGTAAGTGTTGCCGATGAAAAAAAAACAAATAATATTATTTAAGCAGGGGGTAGGAGCTTCATTTTAATAATTTTTTGCTAGCATATAGTAAAATGAATTTATCTATAAATTATATTTATTATAGATAGTTATTTGAAGAACATTCTGTTGAATTTTCAGCTCAAAATAGCGAAAAATAAGCCAACCACAGCAAATTTTCTCAGACAACTAAAATAAAAAAGATCGTTCGCGATGAACACTGGAGCTAAAAATCGACTCAACCGATTCTTTCCAAATTTTTCCATTATTTAATTACATAAAATCGATATATTTCGTTAAAAATTTTTTTTGAATTTTTAGCATCATTTTGAATTTAAAAAAATGTCTTTTTTAAAAAAATGCAAGTACATAATAATCTTATATGTTGGTAAAAAGCATTTGAAAATGCAAAAAGTTAAATTATCTCGACATCGTTACCTCATATATTATCTGATTGAATAGTGTATAAAATATGAAGTGGATCGGTTGAGTAAATTTTGAGTGACGATGTTCATCGGATTTTTTTTTACATTGCTGTAGCTAACTTATTTTTCAGTATTTTTGGCTGATAATTTAACTGAATAATCTTGAAATAACTATTGATCAAGTGCATGATTTATAGATTAATTCGATTCGCCCTACGTTCACCCCCCTCTTTCCCCTTAAAAGCAAAAATTAAAAAAAAATGGTTTTTTGGGTTCGCGCAGTACCCAAGCACAGCGCCGGCTACGACACCTACGTGATCCCGTACAACTACTCCAACTACTACCTGAGCGACGAGTACGACTACGAGCAGCGCCTCAACTACTTCACCGAGGACATCGGCCTCAACAATTACTACTTCTACTTCCGCGCCAACATACCCTTCTTCTTAGGCGGCGAGGAGTTCGGCGGGGCCAAGAGCTACCGGGGCGAGGAGTACCTCTACGGCCACCAGATGCTCTTCAATCGTTACTTCCTCGAGCGCCTGTCGCAGGGTCTGCCCCACGTCGAGGACTACGACTATCACGGCCGCTTCTACGCGGGCTACTGGCCGAGCATGTCCTACCCGAACGGCATGCACTTCCCCGCGCGGCCCGCCGACAGCCACCTGCCCAAGTCCAAGTACCACTGGATCCAGGACGCCGCCGAGTACGAGTCGCGCATCAGCCAGGCCGTGGACTCGGGCATCGCCTTCACCAAGGAGGGCAAGACCACCAAGCTGTACGGCGCGCCGGACGGCCTCAACATACTCGGCAACATGATCGAGGGCAACGCCGACTCGGTCAACGAGCAGTACTACGGCAGGATCGACTGGCTGCAGCGCAAGATACTGGGCTTCAATCTGGCCCCGATGAGCCCGGAGAAGCTGCACCCGAGCGCGCTGGAGCACGAGACGACCAGTCTGAGGGATCCCGCGTTCTGGCGCATCTATAAGCGCCTGCTGCACTACTATCAGCGCTACAAGCACAATCAGCGCGCCTACAAGCCCGAGGAGATCAGCTATCCGGAGCTGAGGATCGAGAAGGTCGAGACGGATCGGCTGGAGACGTACTTCGATCACTTCGACTCGAGCATCGGCCACGGACTGTACGTGGACCACGTGGCGGAGGCCGAGGCCTACGTGATACAGGCGCGCCAGCACCGGCTCAATCACAAGCACTTCAACGTCAACTTGGAGGTGCACGCGGCCAAGCCGACCAAGGCGGCCGTCAGGATCTTCCTGGGGCCCAAGTACAACGTGCACATGAAGGAGCTCGACTTCAAGGACCATCACGACGAGTTCTACGAGATGGACAACTTCATCTACGATCGTGAGTACATCAACGAGACACGTCGATGAATTTTTTTTTCTTAATCATTTCTTTCATTTTTTTTTTGCCGCCGCCGCGCAGTGGCCGCCGGACCCAACAAGATCGTGCGCAACTGCCACGACTTCTTCTTCGTGAGCGAGGACCCCGAGCCCTACGAGGTGTTCCTGCAGAGGATCGGCGTGGCCGCGGACGCCGGCGGCGAGGAGCTCAAGCTCGAGAGGCGCGTCCACGGCTTCCCGGCGCGGCTGCTGCTGCCCAAGGGCCGGCCCGAGGGCATGCCGTTCCGGCTGTTCGTGCACGTGGCGCCGGTGCTCGGCGAGCCCGTGCGCTACACCTCGCGCGTCTTCGGCGACTCGCTGATGGACAGCAGGCCGCTCGGCTATCCGCTCGATCGGCCCGTAAGCGAGCCCGACTTCCACGGACCCAACTTCTACTTCAAGGACGTGCTGATCTATCATCAGCAGGAGCACGACAAGACCGTTCATTATTGAGATGATGTTGGGTGCTTTTTTTTTTTTTAAAGGAATCTTAATTGATGAGATATTAACGTAACTGTCGCATTTAATATTGTTTATGATCGTAATGCAAACGAGTGAGAGTGAGATGTGAGAGCTTCTTTATTTATGTAAGCATGTACTGCACGCTTGATTACTTCCCTTTTTTTTTTTATTCAATGTATTTGTTCATATTGGATAATGCAGCGTCGTTCGATACAATTTTTTCAATTGTTCAAGTGTCATGAAAATGATTTATAATAATAATAATAATAATAAGATGATGAATCGTAATTTAGTATTTTGTTCATTGAATCGATTGTTTATGTGAAATATTTCACACTACTTTGCACTTGCAACGTAAGTATCTGCATACGTTGCAAGTGGCCTGCAGGTGTTCTCTAAAACACTATTTTCTATTCTTGAAATTGTTCTTACTGGGCTTTATTTTACTTATTTTTTTAGACTCTTTAATTCATTAAAACGTAATTCAATACTGAAAATGTGGAAAAATCGATGAAAATCCTAAAAATATAGTTGACTTTTCCATCTATTATTTCATATATAAGTCTGAAAACATCAATTTGAATTCATTAAAAAATTTCAATTTGAGCTGATAAAAAAGAATGTGCCAAAACACACACTCGGCTATACATAGGTGCAGATATTGGCTCAGAATTCAATCTAGTTTGAATTTACTTATTCTACGATGTCTGGCTTCAAGTCTCGTTTTCAAAACTTTCACTCAACTCCCTCGATGAGGAATTAAAAACAAATTAAACACTAGTAATTGACCAAGTCTAATAAGAAAACGTTTTAAAAGAAGTAAAGTAATGTATTCTTTACATTTTTTGTCAAGCTAATAATTTTGTTTTTGTTTTGTCTGGGGAATAATCGCGACTTGAGAAGATATTATTGACATTTTGCCATTTTTTAATCTAAGTAGATCAGTGAAAAACTACATTCGCTTCAACGATGCCTTTACACAGTGCAATTCGATCGGATATATGAAGTAGTGAATTTTTCAACGGGTGAAGTTATGTTTTTTTTTTAGAAAAATAAGGAATTACAGCGGGAGCTGGAGGCGATTCAAGCATATATTATAAAGTTATAGAGCGAATAAAATTTTCCTGTGATGAAGATCAACCTTGATAAAAAATATTCAGACTGTGTTATACATGCTACGTTACAGAGTCCACACAATCTTATGGAGATTTCTTTAATGCTGTTCAGTTGCATCGCTGTATCGATCTTGATGTTGACGCAGTTGGCTTATCCTGCTTCAAGTGATGGCGGTGGCTATGGCTTTATGTACGATTAAATTCATTCGCGATTAAATCGTATCGATTAACCGTGTCGATCGTAATTTAATTTTACCAAAAGCAAATGCGAGTTTTTTTAAATTCACGCACATTATATTTCTATCATTGAGTACGCTTGTGTGTGTGTACATACATACGCGTATATTTTATCATCGTGTCCGCGATCCCAGCGCACCTCTCATCTGTGTTTATACACAATACGTGCTTACCCGAGACGAACGCGACTCTTCCAGTTGCCATCGTCGTCAGCTGTGCTGCTGCTGCCGCAGCACACGCAGATTTATAATGTACAGATATGCACAAGGTATATCACTGTGCACACTCGAAGCCTACGCGCGGGTGCGTTTTATATTACGCAGATGCAGCCGAGAGAGAGAGAAAGAGCCTCGAGGCGTTTTCGATCCTAGACAATAATACAGTTTATTTTCAATTTACGGGCATTTTTCTTCCAACTATGCATCATGCAACTCATTTCATCGATTAACGACGACGCTCGAGAAGCGAGACACGTGTAAAATCGCATACGTCGATCGTGTACGACGTTTTCTCGTAGCACAGCCGCGTCCTGTGTTAATAAATATATATAATACGAAACCCTCGCGCTGCGATCATTCGAATCGACGTACTTATTTAGTTTTACAATTCCCAGTGCGGTTAGTCCAAAAGTTAAATTACTTCATTATAAACCGCATCGGGGCCGTTTCTTTATTCGCTCGATGTCACGCATATAGCACTTACGTCGAGAAGATAACGATCGATAACATCTCCGAGTCCCGCCGATTCGACACGAGAATCCTTTTTTAATGCAGTGCGGCGCATTGGCTGTTGCGGAAGATTGACAGACGAATATGTTTTTCTTAATTCATGCGTGAATTTAATCTTTGGATTTTAATTGGGAAATGTTTTCGCTTTAGCTAAAAATGAAAGATGATTGATACGGAATAACAGCGTAATTCATTGTTGACTGTTTACCAGCGCTGACTATTTTCCTACTTGTTTTCTGCCTTTGCTCGTGTACTCGTCTACAATTGTAGTAGAAATACTATACCTTGAAAGCCAAGTTCGTTGATTTATAATTTTACGTGTAATGTATATTCGAATTGTATCAATAGAAAAATCAACACTTTTGTACAATTTAAAAAAAAAATTTATTACGAACGAAAAAACTAAGACAAAATTTGTATAAAAAAGAAAAATCGCCAAAAATTTTAAGGCACATAGTTAAATCTTTCGCCCCCATCGAAGAAGAAGAATTTCATTCTGTCACAAAGTTTCCACTCGCAGAATGCTCTTCGAGGGATATTTCTGAAGCTTTGCGTACCCGACAGAATATAAAGATCTCTGTAAGACACTTTTTCCCATGCTTTTTCAGTTTCTTCTAATTTCCCGCACAGTTCATACAGTGTGACGGAAGAATTCACTCGTAAATTCACGGCTTCCGACTTGAACGCCTCATCGTCGTACCATCTGTCAGGAACGTAGCCGATTGGCTGAACAAAAACTTGCCGATTCTTTAAAAATTCCCCAATCTCCGTTACCAGTTGATCAAGGGAAGAAAATTGCTTTGCGGCTAGCGCATTGATTATTACTGCCGCGGCAGAAAACAGTTCCACCCGACTGTCCCACTGGCCATTTAAGACTTCGAACTCTTCCGTACCGCGCCCGCACA